>JAEQML010061483.1:0-25677 GCA_016904865.1 Pissodes strobi
AATTTCAAGCAGCTCCTCTTTCAGAACACTCTCCACTCAAAGAATATTTTAAAAATAATGAGAGTATTTAAAAATAATAATGAGAGACGTCTTGCCAAACTGCGAAGGTCATAATATATCCAATAGCATATCACCCTACAGATGAAAGACATCAAACACTAAGAAAACTGACTAATAATATAACCACTGTCTTTTAAGAGTTCAGACTCCCAGGCAAGAACAAAGCTTGTCCATTTATGTCGTTAATATGAAATCTAAATTTACAAAGCTTATGTACGACTTTACAAGTTCTTATAAGCAAAATTTAAAGTAGAAATGAAATTTATCAAAGATTATATACAGTTTTATACAACATTATACCCTATTATACAATACGGGTGCCCATAAAGACAAAGAATTAGCTATGAGTGTTCGACTTCAATATGATACGAGAACGGTATCATGAACTATTATTCAATACGCTTATTTTCCCCAGAATATTGCTTCTTGTAAAATTAATGAGTATAAATAAATCATGCTTTGCCTGTTCCAGGCCTAAATTATCTTTTGTTTGATGATATTGCATGATTTACGTGCAAGAATTAGTAACTTTTCGAAAGTAACACTCTCTATATAGCAGTATTGTGCAGTATTTCAATTCTCCCTGAGACCCGTTAGAAAACTATAATGAAATAACTTATAAATAAAATAAATCCCCTCTGTACAGAAAATATGAGTATATACAAAATGTAAGATATGTATATTTATTTACCTAACTACGTAGGGTTTTCCGATGGTAATTACGAATTGGGGAGCAAACGCTCACTTCTACAGGCATTCCTCGAAGAAGGAAACGGCGTACTTTGTTCCAGAATACACTGCACGTGGCAAGTTACTAATCCAAAATCTTCAATTTAGGCAAAAATCCATCCAATCCAGTCAAATAATTTCTCTACAGCAACCTAGTAACTACGCCACACTCTATCGCCCGAAAAAGTATACTCCCCTTCAGGGTGAATTAAAAATTCTTAAACTTTTATCAGACATATATACGCACTACCTCCTAAGAAGGTTTGCCGAAGAAAGAGGACGATATCAAGCCAAAAACGACTAACTAGCTTGTGAAATTTGATGTTAAAAAGCTAGAAAAAACTCGAATCATAAGCCCGTTCCACACTGTCCTGTAATCATACGCAAACTACGGCAGCCGATGTCGCCAAATTTACTAACATCTACTACATGCAATGAAACGTCTCTAAGGCAGTATGATATTATGTATTGCTGGTAAGACAAAGTAAGCCAACGATAAATTTATCATTAACAAGGACCAAACAACCACAAACCAAATCATTCCGAACGGCGGTCATTTAAAACTTCTAACATCCAATCTTTTCAACGCATTCAATCAGATTGAAACTAAACGTACCTTTAGTTCCAGACCCGATTTTATCTTGCTGAAAACCATATTATATTTAATACTGCGAAGCAGTTCGAGCGACGTTGTCAAGTTAGGGAACATACGCATTTAATAACATATCTTGACTGCGTATTTTTAAAGCGATAGCGAAAAACGGTCGTTTAATATCAAAACAAAGGCAGCACATCAATTAATTATGTATTTTCCTGTTGGCTTGAATCGTAACCACGTAAAAATCACAAGACGAATGCTCAGCCAATTAAACATCTGGCAACGTTCCAAGAATAACCTTTTCATTAAACATTTCGATATTACACTCGTCCGTAGGCAGCCAACAATACTTTTAAGGTATATTTACGCCGAAATAGGAAATTAGTCGCAAGGTATTAAGGGTGGAATCATTGACTTTATTTGACTTCTATCTGTTACATATTCAGGCTAAATCGTTATGTAACAGTGGTTCCAGTATTAGTTTATTTTTTCGCTCAAGGTCTAATTCTTGTTTTTCGGGTACTTTATCGCCTTTTTTTTTCTTGGTGGCATTTTCGTTTACATCCGATGTCACCGTGCTTTTAAAGGTTTTCTTACATTTTTTATTTACTTTTAATTTCTTTAATTTATTTTCTTCCCGTTTTGCTTTATTTTCTTCTTTTTTCTTTTTATTATCTAATTTAATTTTAAGCTTGTTTTCAAATATTTTTCCATCCGCTAGATGTTACTAGATATGGAATTTTCTCGATATTCCTTTAGGTCTGAGCTATCTGATTGTTTAGGTCTAAAACCGGATGTACTTGGCTGTTCAGCTGCCAAATCAAATGAAGGTTGATCAGATATTGAGTTTAAGCACTTTGATTGTTTTTGTTCCAGGATTAGGGCGCATTCTTCAGACTGATCTTGAATTTTATTTAAGTCGGATGTAGAATCATGGCTATAAAAACTACTTTTTGTCTAAGTGGTTTTGCTGTCGCCTAAAATAATTATTGGCATCTCTTTAATTTAATTTTGACTGAATTGTGTTTCTTAAGTAGTATCAAAGTCTATTCTGTCCTCGGTAGTTACCACAAGCTGGACTATTTCATTACTAGCATGAGAGTCTAAGCTTAGAGACTCAACAGAAGTAATTCTTTTATACAAACTTAGGAGTGAATTAAAATAATCTTCCTTTTTGGAGGTTTCGCTCGATTTACCCTGTTCTAGTTCATTTAAAATTACAGGTCCGCATATATGTTCAAAATCATTAATGTTAATTGATGTCGGTGGCTTCTCATCGGCTGTAATGTGTGTTACCATGGAATTTTGAGACTTATTCTGCTTTCCCATACACTTGGAATAATCGATAGTGTTTAAATCCCATGGAAACAGGCCACAAGCTTTAAAACCATTTGCATCTGTATTGTTAGTTAGCGCAAGCAAGGCTTCTTGAAGAATTGAAGCAAAGTGAATTTTTGTGATCTGAACAAGCTGAGTAATAATCAGCTGCCAACTAGCAACTGCTTTTTTCCATCCATTTTTCAGTGGTCTAAAGCTCGAAACATCTGTAGGCTGTAGAATTCTGGTAGCGTTCGGGTACAAGGATATTAGGATGATTTGAAGATTACTGCAAAGTTCACCGAGTTCAAACGTTTGATGAGTTTTATGCCCGTCTACGAAGAGAATAATTGGGAATTGTACTTTTTGATTTACTAAATAGGGATGTAATACATTTGAAATATATTCATAGAATAGCTCAGCTTTCATCCAACCGTTTTCACTTGCACCTATACACCATCCTTCTGGAACGGTATCAACAATATTTTTTGGTAACCTTTTATAGGGATATATGATCATCGGTGAAGTAATGCATCCCGACGCCGAAAATGTAAACATAACGGTAATATTCGTTTTTGCTGGACCTTGCTCAATTTGATAACCATTTCTGGTACCTTTCGGGGCGACAACTTTATCTTCTTTAGGACATAAAGCGAAGCATGTCTCATCACCGTTATATACCCTAGTGGGGTCGTCTAAAACACTTAGCAAATTCTTCTCCCTCAGGTAGGCTTCGATGTTTTTAAACCAGTTTTTTATATCGTTTTCAGAAACATTTCCACTGACGTTCGTAACAGCTTCTGGAGTTCGACTAGTTAAATTGGGGTGCCTCTGAAGAAAACATTTATACCAATTATCACCAGGCAAATTATCTTTAAAGGGAGTTTTCCTAGGTTGTTTATCGAGAAATCCTTTAACTGATAGCTGAATGTCGTCTTTCTTCTTAGGAAATCCTTTCCTATGGCTTTCAAGAATCCAGGACACTAGCAGATCCTCTTCTTCTTTAGATAAGTAGGTTTTTGGTCCATGTTCAGTTTTTGTAAACTTCTCACTCAGGCGAAACTGCAGCGTAGAGGGGGCACCTTATACTTTATAGCTGCCGTTTTTTTTTGGCATACCATTGCCGATATCAGTTAGAGCACTTTGAATAGACTCTTCAGTGTACTTTTTTTATGTACGGACAGGTTTTCTTTACTTTGGGCATGGTATTCAAGCCGGGAAAGAGAAATGCCAATATCTAATTTTTGCATTTAAACCGCCAAACTGAGTTATTGGCATAAGTGCCAATCATTAAAATGTGTCTGTATTTTACGCCAATTGTTGGCACTCTAAAAAATGGATTTCATTTCTGCAGAAAATAATTTATATTAACACATTTTACACGTCAAACGTTTCTACATAGCCCTAAATCGAAATATATGCAACAAGTAATGAACTTACCTTTTGATTCTACTAAAAAACTGAGCACTTTCTTGTAAATATCGTAAGATTTTGACCATGAATGAACAGGCGATGCGTCTTCTTATGTAGTTGCGGTAAAACTAACCCCAACAAGCTTGCAAATGAGATTCCCGCGTAACACATGTTGCCATATTTCCAAAAAATTAATAAAATACAGGTAATATGCGATACGACCTTAACAATTTAATTAAATCTGGTTGAATGACAATAATTGGCGGGGTGCCAACAATTGGGTAGTTTACCCTATACTATGGGTTCGCCACTATCACCTTTCTTAAGTAATATTTTTATGGAAAATTTTAAATTAATTTTGTTAAAAAATAACAATTAACCATATAACGAACATTTTCTTAACGATTTTCTAAATCATATTAAAATTATAGCCACAAATATCTTGATATTTGCATCACAATTTGTACGTCAAGTGCTAAGTTGACTGACACAAACAAAAATAGATAACATCCGATCACCATAACAATCCATCGGGTACTTGATATTTTATAAATTCATACAAATTTAAAATTAACTAATATTCACAGGCACGGAGAAAAATTAATAAAAATTGAAAATTGGCTAATTTTCACAAGCATGTAGAAAAATTATTGCATGCCATGCGTGTGAAAAATTCGTTTAAGGCACTTTCATACCCGTGCTTTAAATATACACTTTTCACACTTGTATCATAAATAGCTATTAATAATTGGGTTTTTCATTGTTACATCTTTAATCACTAGTTTTAACAAAATGAAATGATTTTGTTGCGATGCATTTATTTATCATGTGTCAAAGTAGAATTCGTTGTTTGTCATAAACATTTTTGCTGTGTTTTAAAAAGTCTCGCTTTGGTAAAGAAGGGTTATTAGAGAGAGTAGAACTTTTAATACCAAATAATACAAAACCATCAAAGGATAGTGTGTGGAAACAATATATTGCATTTTGTGATGAAAAATCATATAAATTAGAGGAGTCTGTAAGTGCTGAGGGATTAGCCAATATTCTAGAACACTATGCTTTTAATATGAAATGAAAAGATTCCGACCAATATAAGGAAAGGGCAATTAAGATGATGTGGAATTCAACAGTGAAACAGCTCCAAGAAATGCTTTATCGAAAATATAAACTTAATTTTAATCCATTTACTGACGAGGAATTCGCGCTAGGGCTGCTCGAGATGCTAAGAGAAACAGTTACAAGGCGATCCATCAAAAGGAAAACAGAGTGCTGCTGCCTTAATTATTATAATGTGGGATGAAGGCATATTGCTTCGCACGATTTAGCTTGGAGAGGAGGTGAGGGATTTTTTTCGCGCATTCAATTTTTTATTAGAAATAAATAATTTGTAAAACCTAGCGGGACGCATCGAACATATTTCAATATTTTCGGAAACTACTCAAGGTGATTCTAAAAGACTCTGATAGTAAAGGGTTAATTGAAAATAAGGAAAATAATAAAATATATATAATAGATAATATAGAGCTAATCGAAAAAAAAATTACACTTCAACTATTTAACTCCAAACCCTCACTGAAATCAAACAAATTCAAGAGATTGTTACACATACTTACAGCTTAATGGTTTAAACCAGCAGAATCTGCTGTATATCAAATATTTTTCTTTCCCTATTATCAATTGGAAATTGCAATTTATAATCTTGGTCATCATCTATTCTTAGTATCGAGCGCAACGATTTTTTGAAGAAAAACCAAAAAGAGATAATTCCGTTATAAACTACGACTAACTACTATTTATTTATCAGTAATAGTAGTACGAAACCGCTCACGTGAATCCGAGCGTAACAGTAAAATATAATATTCAGAAAAAAATTAAAAGAAAAACGAAAACTGCTAGCTTTAATGATATTTGAAAGGAGTTACATGCAGTGGGGTAGCTAGAACTTATGACGCCCCACCGCAGACATTTTTTGGAGGCCTCCATAAAGCTATTCAAGAATGTAAAATATTTATCAACAAACATTTATTTATTGTCATGAAGGAAAAAAGTAAAAATAGTTAACAGAAATAAAAAAATTGTTCTATTCAACAAATATTTATTAAATACGGATAATCAAGTGTGACACTATACATAAATATTGATAATAAACCGAAAAAAAATAATTAGGTAGGTATATTTACAAAAAAAAATACAAAATTATTTTAAAAGTTTACTTTTCAAATATGATATCACCGTTTCGGTGAAATATTGCCCCAACTGCAAAATTATAAATTTTACAGGAGAGCCGAGAAACGATTGGGAATTATTCGTAATTAAGTTGTAAAGAAGTGGATACACTTTATTTGCAATGATTTTAATGGAATAACAAGTTAAGTGTAGATGGTTACCGCTCCTGCAGCGCTGTTGCCGATGACACCTAAGAGGATGTATGTATCGTGGAAAATCGGCAGCCTGTTTTTAATAACGTAACAGAAAAATACATTTTTTCCTGCGACGGGAAAAAAGTCAATCAATCATCATATTTATTTGTTTGTTTCCTTTACAATAGTGCCCTAATACTACTGATATAGCTCTATACTAAACACATATTGAGTTTCAATCCCTAACTGGCCCGTATGGGCTAACAGTAGGGTTACGCAACATGCTAATAATATGTTAACAGATGTTATGTTATTAAGACTGTTTACATGTAGGTTCGTGGCATTGCTGTGAGCAACTTAGCTTACTTAGGATAATATCCTTTCAAGCGTTTTGATCTTGGGATTACCTACGGATGCCTATTTTCTTATGTATGCTATGCTTTTAAGGAGCGAAAATGTTAGCAGGTATTTGACTATGGAGAAAAGACTGTCAGAAAAACTCCATTTCACGTTACTTAATCTATGGGGACATAGACTTAATCTATACAACACATTTATTCTGTCATTTATTCGCTCATTCATACTCATATATCTACAACTCATTTACATGTATATTGTATATACTCCTGATATTCTTATTTACATCTCATCCATACTTCCATATATACATTGAGGGGTCTGCGTATGCAGATTCCTGTTTGGATACAATTTCTTCTAATATATTCTTGTTTTAAGTAGAACCATTCGACTTGCATTCATATTTACATCACATTCACACTATAGTCCGTCGGAAAGCCCGGTCTAGGATGCATAGAAAAAAAACCGAGGTATAACCAAATGGGACCTTCACCATTTGAAAAAGCATGTTTTTTTACATAGAAAATGAAAATTGACGACTCTCTCCATTGGTCGCGACCAAAGATATAGGCAAAAAACTGAAAAAAATGATTTTTTATTTTTTTTAGTTTGAACACTCATAACTATTTTTCCAAAGAAGGTAGAACAACAATTTTTTTTAAGTTTTATTCCTCATTCAATTTCCATTCTTTTGGTATATACTACATTAAAAAAAAATGTAAAATTATATTAAAAAAACAGTAATATTTTAAAAAGACAACAAATTGCCAATATTTTTTTAAACTCACCTCGCCATAACTTTCTTATGCAAAGCGCTATTTAAATGTTTTTTTTTCAAAAACTGCGCAGCCTAATGCTCTTCATTTTGTCTCGATTAACTTGTGGTCTATTCTAAGAAATAAAACCTGTAGCGGCTTTTAAACGTCGGGACGCGTGCCTCTGCGTCGGGCTGGACGGCTGTTTTTTCCATCGCGATCGACCGCTGCTCTTGTTTCACCCACTGCCGCGGTAATGTTTTAAATACAAGTTTTCATTAGTAATTTGCACCATGGAGTGAGGGTACATCGTAAGTCGTTAACTTTCTTCCAAAATATTCTAATACTTTAGAAAAATAATAGATAATTGTGGCATACATATATTATTAATTAATTAAAACAAATTATCGAAAAATGTATCGTCATCAGTTTGATTTTCTTCAAGGTCGCGATTAATATTAATTCAATTCGTTTTGCCATTGTCTTCCCTGTATAAACAATGGTTTTGCCTTTGCAATATGAGCTACAAAATACCCCTTCTTTTTTACACTGACATTTTTGTGTGTTGCAGATTTTGTCATTGCATAATAAGGAAGTAATTTGCCGTATATCTTCTGGAACTGGAGATTGAGGCATAATTTTTAGAACTATAAAATTGTCCTCATTTAAAGTCCATCCATATAACAAGGGATCATTTTTGGTTACCTCACCAACATGACTATTGACCCATATAAATGACTGATAATATGACCTAAAATTACACATAATAATAAAATATACGTATATCTATTATGGATTTTTGCTTTATAAATTCACCTAACTACATGTAGTTTGAAACTATCTTCTGTAGAGGGCAATTCCTGAACTTGTTTTTTGCTCTCATTTGTAAGGTTTAACAGAATTTCAATCAGATTATTTGCATTTTTATTTTTGTATAAAAAACTTACAAATTTTATGGCAAACTTTATTCCTTCTTGGGGCGCCAGTTCAGCAAATTTGTGAGTGCCGCAATTTTTATAGTACACTTTCCAAGCCTGTTTTTCCTATTTTAAAAAATGAACTGGGCGTATCACATTCTGTCAGGCTGTGAAAACTTGGTAAGCCTTCACATGCCAATTTGCCAATGTTTTTTGAGATGACGTGAATAGGAATATATCGCTTTTGGTTAGTTGTCATATTTGTGTGACCAGCTTCCACAAATATTTCTTTGGCATTAATATTACTTAGATTTTCGTGAGTAGCATAATAATAAATTAATAGTACTAGAACATCAGCGTCATCACACTTTACGACCAGTTGACCGTTTTTATTGGAGGATACCATGTGGAAAATAATCCTTCTATCAGCTTCCTCGTGATTGCTATAAAAATGTGTTTCTTCCGCAGCGGCATGGTTTGTATTTTCCGGATAGTCACTTTGATTCTTCTTATCTTCTTCTTTCAAAACCGGTGCCGGCCGGCAGCGCTCGTTTGTTTAGCTCATATTTTATATTTCTTGTGCTAATATTATTTCGAATATCAGATTTTGTGATATTTTGCATCAGCTGCAAATAAATCTGCATAAAACTATAATCTGCCTTGTATTTCAATATCTTCTCTTAAAGTCGCAGCATCAATTTTTTTTTCTAGTTTTAGCACCCGTTCCTGTGCAAATTGCAACTACAGGGTTTCTCTTTAATGTGCCTGATTTACCACAAATCAAACATTTTTTTTTATATATGACTGCTCTTTTGGTTTTTGAATACTGCATGAAGACCCATCACTTGCATCTCGCTATTGGCATTTATAATGTTATTTGTCCTACAAAACGATTGTCTGCAAGAAATATGAAACGGGCATATAAATCGTTCTTTAATTCTAAAATTGTTTTCAAAATATTGTAATTCCTTTCATTTGCACATTTTAAAATTGTTTGAAAGCCAGAAACAGTTGGTTTTTTCACCATTACATTTTCAATACTCTCAGTTTCTAGACAAAATAAACTCGCCTTACGCTTCATTTTTGAAATAGTATATATTCCAAAATACTTCAACACTGTTTATCTACAATACAAATATAGGCATAGATAATATTGCCTTTCAACTAAATAAAATATGACTGTACCTAAAAATCGATTCATTTTTTCATTATCTATCAAAAAAGTGAGGATTATTTAGATAGGTATATTTTTATGATGGCTTTTAAAAAAATGCAAACTAACTAGTACAAACCCGCAAACAAGAGTCCGGTAGTGTAAAACTACTTCGCACGTAATTTAAAAAAAAAATGCTAACTAACCAGTGCAAACTATATATCCCAAACGACAAGCAGGTACCTTATTAAAAACGACTTCACAAGTGGCTTAAAAGAAAATTGCAAACTAACTCGAACTACCCGCAACCGAGCTATCGGTAATTTAAAACCGAGTTGCTTGAGTTTAAAAAAAATATAAAAAAACATTTGCGAATCCGCAACTGTCAAATAATCTATGATAAAAAGCGACATTATTCATTAAGTTAAAAACAATTAAGAGGAACCGAGAACTAACACGCAATCGACAAACCGTTTGGCAACACTGTAAATAATCTGTCAATTATCAACATCAGCCATTGCATATTACCAGCGACAAAAAGGCAAAAAAAAATATACTAAATTTAAATTAAAATAATCAAATTCTGTGTACAACGTCAACGATCGCGATGGAAAAAAACCGCCGTCTAGCTGCCGCAGAGGCACGCGCTTTGACGTTTAAAAGCCGCTACCGGTTTTATTTTTAAAAATAGACCACATATTAATCGAGACAAAATGAAGTCCATTAAATTGCGCAGTTTTTAAAGAAAAAAACAATTAAATAGAGCCTTGCGTAAGAAAGTTATGATAAAGTGAGTTTAAAAAATATTGGCAAATTGTTGTCTTTTTTTAAATATTACTGTTTTTTTTATATAGTTTATAACTTTTTTTTAATCAAATATAAACCAAAAGAAAGGAAATTGAATGAGGAATAAAACTAAAAAAAAAAATGTTGTTCTACCTTCTTTAGAAATAAAGTTATGAGTGTTCAAAATAAAAAAATAAAAATCTTTTTTTTTTAGTTTTTTGCCTATATCTTTGTTCTCGACCAATGGAGAGAGTCGTCAATTTTCATTTTCTATGTAAAAAAACATGCTTTTTTAAATGGTGAAGGTCCCATTTGGTTATACCTCAGTTTTTTTAGCTCCGAAAGTAGAAGGCTTTTCGCGCTCCATCCGACGGACTACTAGTATATACATCAGAAGGGTTTGCTGACACAAAAGCCCCTGGTGTGGGAGAGGGAGGAAAGAGTAATGGAATCAATGGAAGGCTGACGGCGCCATGCCGTAATTTTCATGCAGGGAACAAGGAGCAGAAAACAACATTCCAGTTCTTTGAATGACTGAGCCCCTAAGAAGCAGGTTGCCCCGCTCGCCGCACACCTCAGCGGTGGGGGATTGTGCGTACGATGCTGTTTTTCGTGCGGTGACGGTGTGTTTTCTGTGCCCCTGATACCTTTATGTATTGTCATTAGAGGGTATCTAGGAGAGTTAGAGGTGCTAGGAAGTGGGGATAGGTGGATTTTAGTACGTGAGGGATGTTTTGCTAGGGTCGTCTGAGTTGTAGGTAGAAAAGGGATGTTTTAGCATGTATTGAACCGTGTGCCAGTCGATGTTCCGGGTCGAAACGCAAGTTCGCTATATTGGTCGTCCTTGGCTAGCCACGCACCCCGAATTCGAAAAATCTGCACGCCAGGCGGTCAATGTGCTCTCGCACATATTCCCTCCCCGCCCAGTCGTGCAGCTCCCTTGTTCTCGTATGCCAACCAGCCGAGAAGGCGGATCTCAGGTGTTTGTTCTGGAGCACCTGGATTTTATTCAAGTGTGTTTCGGCCACGGAACACCAGACAGGCGCTCCATACAGGAGGAGTCTTGTGATTGCCCGATAAATTGTTAGTTTATTCGAGGGGCTAAGAAATGACCTGTTTTTAATGAGCATTTTAACATTATTTATGATTAGAAAATTTTTATTTTTAATATGTCTCACGTGCCTGTGGAAGCGTAGTCCTGCATCCAGGTCTATGCCTAGGTATGTCACATGTGTGTTTTGGGCCTTACTTCTGTGTTTTGGATTAGTAACGGCCTGCTTTCGATGTTTTTCTTTTAAAAATGGTCATTTCGGTTTTCCCGGCATTTAACCTGATCTTCCATTTATCGAAATATGGCAGGATTTGCTGCATGTGCCTGCTTAGGCTGTCTACTGCTGTTTACGCATGAGGGGCGCTGGAATAAAGGGCTGTGTCGTCAGCATATAGAGCTAGCGACGTTTCGGGATAGTAGGGAAGGTCAGCTATGTAATAGCTGCGGGACCCCAGCTTCTATTTTCCTCGTGGTTGAGACTGACGTGGCAATTTTCACCGAGAAGGTGCGCCCGACAAGATATGACCCAGCGAGCGCTGTGAGATGGATGGGAAATCCATACCCAATAAAGAGTTTGTGCAGCAACCCGCCATGCCACACCCTGTCAAACGCTCGTTCAATGTCGAGTAATAGCAGGGCCGTGCAATACCGTAAGTTAAAGCTATCATATATATATCTGACACAATTTTCGCAGCGAGCATGTTAGTATCATGTCCGCTGCGAAAACCAAACTGCTCCTGTTGTATTACTTTAAGCTTTTCGGCTGCCCCGCTAAATTTCGGTAACAAAAGCTTCTCGGTGACTTTGCCAAGCGTGTTCAGAAGCGATATAGGGCGATATGAACTCGTGAGGGTCGGATCTTTACCGGTTTATGAAACACTATTATCATCGCTTCTTTCCAGGAGCTCGGGAGATGTTGCAAGCGAATTACAGCATTCACGATGTGCATTAATTGTATAATGGTTTTGGTAGGAAGGTTTTTGAGTAGGATGTAGGGGATGTTGTCAATTCCCGGCGCCTTGTTCTTCGGCAGATGGGTCAGAATTTTCCAGACTTCGGTAGGCGTTACTCGTGCTTTATCCATAACCTTGGGCGGTATGGGGAAACCGCGGTTTCTAAACGGGTTGACTTGCTCCGTACTTTGAGCGTGCACTGGCACAGTGTCCGGCGCGCTTCTGTGAACTTCCTCAAGGAAATCCGCAAAGGCTTCTGCTTTTTCTTGATCTTCAAGAATTTCTCGCCCCCCGTGACGTATCACTGGGTATTCAGCCTGCGCCCCGCGAACCTGCTTAGGGAGTCTCCACAGAGAGCCACCCCCTGTGCCAAGCTCGTTTACGAAGCTCATCCATTTCGCGCTGTTATATTCCCAGATCCGTGTTCTGATCTGCTCAGTAATCGCGTTTATATGCCGCTTTTCGAGCGGTTCCCGGTTTCGTTGCCATCTAACCAACGCCAACGCTAACATGTTCGATGCGCGATCGGAGGTGCGCATTTCTTTTGTATCGGAGCGACCTGTGTATCGAGCACGCTACCCCCCTCCTTGGCCATTCGGTCTATCATAACGCTCAACCGCATAGCCCCGGAATTTGATATTAAACTCCGGATTTAATCTAGTTTCGATTAGGAAGACAACCTGGAATTGGGACTTATACAGAAAATTTTTGAACTCGTCAAGCTTATTCCTGATTCCATTACAGTTCCATGACGCAACGTGAAATATTTTTTGTACTCACTTATCACCTTGAATATTATATTTATGCATTTCCGTAGTGAAAAACAGCAGAGATGCTTGCATAAGCAGCTGGCATTTCCGGAGCATCGCAGCATACTCGTCCAAGGCAAAAAAAAGTTCATTAAGGTTAATAAGTGAGTTTATCTCATTAACTATGCTTGAAAGGCGATTAATATTAAGAATTGCATCGTTGGTCACAGCATTATCACCTACCGGGTTAGGTCTAGTACTATTTGTTTGCCGCGTAACCCTGTTATGCAATGTGTCCGGGAAGTTTTGGTCGTACTTGGTCCTGGCATTTTCGGTTTAGGTTTTAAGTGGTGGGTTGGCTCTTTCATTTGTACCCCGGCTCTTGTGCTCGAGTTTTTTGTGTATTTAATTGTGTAATTTGTAATGTTCATAGTTTTTATATCGTTGCGTAATGTAGTGTGGTTTGTGATTTTGCCCTGCAGAACTATTGGGGGTGGTGGCGTTTTTCTTCTCCGAATGGGTGCGTGTACTTTCGGTTTAGTGATGCGGGCTTTAGGCTTGTTAATGGAAGAAAATACGATGCTTCGGTCATCCTCTTCCATATCACTGAGGGCCTGAAAGGCATTGCTGGTGGGAATTGGAGGGGGAGCATCAAAGTCTAGGTTCACTATTTTAACATTTTTCCCAAAGGGCAGAGTCTTATAGAGAGTTTTGAAGGTATTTACACTATTTACATTTACATTCCCTATACCTACTATTGTATTCGCTCGAGTACGTGTGTTCTTTGTCAAGCAAGGCTGGTATCGCAAAACCTTGCTCGTCTTTTTGCTGACTACCAATTTTTTGTTTGGTTTCTTCGTCGCATGAGGAATATGCGGTTTCGTCGCTCGAATTAATGGACAATTTCGGCCGTTTTAGGCTCTCACGACCTGTATCTATTTCCGCCTTGCGCTTGGGATGAAAATGATGCATTAGCTTAAGGTGTTCTACGGCTTTGTTTAAGTATTTGAAGACTTCCGTAGAGGTTTTGTTTGAGACGGACGTTAGGGATTCACATAATGCCTTGCAGTCACGGCAAGTCTCTTTATTTCGGTCTAGCCTATGTTGAGCGACCCGCACTCGTTTTAGGGATGCCTCATCTAAAGGCTCATTTCGCATATTACAAGATTTGAGGGACACAGAGTCATCGAAGTCCGATTCGCTCATTGCGGAGGTCGACGTCCGGCGATCCGTCCCCGAATTGTGAGGTATTTTTAAACTTGCCCTGGTTTTCAGTTCTCACACACGAAACACAGATACAGTAATTATCCCGGGAAACACCGGTAAGGTCGAGTTATAAGCACGCAGTAGTAAATTCTTCTGATACTGATCAGTCCGCTCTGCACGAAGCGCGACGGTCGCAGGCGTATCCGGGAAAAAAGTGTTTTTTTTTTGGTTTTCCGTAATAATTCCTGGCTACTGCTCTCTGACTGTCTGTCTAAAAAGCTGTCTTAGCTATCTTAGCGGTTTATACAGCTGTCTGTCTGTCTTAGCTGTCTATAAAGCTGTCTATCTACAAATAAATAAATAATCTTTATTGCATTACAAGTAAATGTAGTACAAAGGTGGAAAGTACCGTGTACAGGATTTTAATAACCACCATTTAGACAATAATAAATTAGAAACATTAAACTATTACAATAAATTCAAAAAAATTAAAAAGCACCAGTACCCTAATAATAGGTTTTCACAGAAATAAAGCCATACATACTATCACATATTTGTTATCACATTACTTAGATTGCGGTATTATTGGTTAAATTATCACATACATAGGCTTTCACCTTGTGTTTAAAAGCAGCATAGGTTAACGTCTTAAAACTACGTGGCAACTGATTATAAACATGGGCAGCAAGATACAGGAAGCATGATTTGAAAATCTGAGATTTATGTCTAGGAATAGCAATGGTATTCCCAAAACGCAGGTCCAAACCGTGCATATGTCCCCGTAGAGTTATCATGTTTGCAAGATATACTGGTTGATCTAGCAGAAGTGTTTTATGAACAATACAACTAAGGTGTACACATCGTCTCTGTGCCATATTGCACTGAAAAACATTCCGAATGTGATGGCTCACATGATCTCTCCTTGACAGGTTGTTTACAAAACGGACACATGACTTCTGGACTTTTTGAATTCCATATTTATTTTGTTGCGTAAGAAAGGGTCCATAGACAACATCGACATAGCTGGCAATAGACAAGACCAGACTCTCCGTTAGATTTTTATTTAATATGTGATGGCAACAAATTTCGACACTTGTAAATTGATTTGAGTTTATAATAAGAACGCTGACAAATGCTATTAACGTGAGAGCTAAATGTTAATTTAGAGTCCATAATTAATCCCAGATTTTTCACCTCAGCAACCCAATCCACTCCACTACCCAAAATACTAATTCGCAAGCCCGCTACATCAATATCATTTCGAGAGTATAGAATTGCCTGGGTCTTACGAGGATTTATTACCAGCTAGTTCTCTGTCGCCCAATCAGAAATACTCGCGAGGTCCTCATTAATACAATTAACTGTGCCATGGAGACCGGATACAGTTGAAGGAAGGTAGATCTGTAAATCATCTGCACAAATATGATATTTTGAGTGTTTTATATGATGGATGACATCAGAGCTGAATATGATAAATAGAAGAGGTCCCAGGATCGATCCCTGTGGAACACCCCTCTCCATAACCCTCCAATCCGACCTTGATACTTCTCCCCCCTCTATTAACCTCACCGCCTGTTGCCTGTTTCGAAGATAGCTATTGAACCAACCATTAGGGTTCATCCTATAAAAAGCCAATTTTGCCAATAACAAATCTATATTTAAACCATCAAAGGCCTTAGTCAGGTCCATCATAACTGCTGGACACACCCCGATACTCATCACCAGTCACCTTTAGAAGTGCAGTAGTACAGCCGCGATTTGATACAAACCCCGATTGCAAATCTGGCAGAACGTTCTCTTGCTCTAAAAACTCCGAAATTTGTGATTTAACAATTTTCTGTAGAACTTTAGACATAGTTGGAAGTATACTAATAGGTCTTAATTCATCAACACCTGTAGGGTTATTAACTTTAGGTATGGGGGTGACTAGTGCCATCTTCCAGAAGTCAGGAACAGTACCATTTTCTAATGAAAAATTAACAATATGAGTTATTGGCCCGAGACAAAATGGCAAACAGGGTTTCAGATTACTGATTGAGATTCCATCAATCCCAATGGCACCGCTTCGGATACTATTTAACGAGGCCAATATGTCTTCCTCAGTTACAAGTGCGAACCGAAAATGCAAGCGATCTCTATTGCTGTTCAAAAGATCGTCAATCATACCCTGATCTACATCAACGTGAGGAATATTATTAAGAAAACTGTCATTTATTAAATTCGGATCATCCAAGTGTTCAGGAATGGATTTTAGGCTTTTATTAACAATATTCCAGTTAGTGATTTTGCCCCACAACTGCTTACTTTTGTTTGCACCGCTACACTTTCCAATCTCTGTAGAAAAGTAGGACTTTTTTCCATGCGTACTGCAAAATTCACATATTGCTTTAGCTGTAAGTACCTAATAGTTTTTAGATCCCACAGTTCTTGAACACTTAAACTTGCCAAAAGCCTTCCTTTTTAACTCGATCATCTTTTTAAGATTGTATGTAAACCAGGGTGGTCTTGGCTTTTTTAGGTTGGCTCGCTAAATTGGACAGTGATTATCAAAAACATTTAAAATTTCATTATTAAACAAGTTAACCTTAGAATTAACACATTGTAGGCTATATAGCCTATGCCAATCGATCGCCTGCAAATCGGTCTGAAATTGTTCGGAACTTGCCATTTTAAGGCTTCTACTTAAAACCACAGAATTATCCAACTTAGGTTTTTCACATTTGAGAACGCAATAAATAGCCTCATGGTCGGTGTTTATAGGCTCACAGGTTAGGACCCCGCTTTCTAAAATTAAGTCTGTAGAATTAATTCAAATAATATCTAAGAGTGATTCATTACTTTCTGTGATTCTACTAGGACTATCAATTATTTGGTGCAAGTTAAAACTATCAACAATATCACATAGAAACTGACAGTCACGATTATTCTTATTTAAAATATTAACATTAAAGTCACCCATACAAGCAAATATATCACTATTGCAGACTAAAGTAGGGATCACATCGTACAAGCATTCTAACTCAGTATAAGGAACTGAAGGTGGTCGATAAACAGCCCCTATTGTTAATTTTAGTTTTTTATATTTAGTATTTAGCCATAATTGGTCTATTCCATTGTTCAGATTCGGACAGGTGACTTGTAAAATTTTATTTTTTTTTGTTAATATATATTGCAACACCTCCTCCTCGACCATTGCGATCATTTCTATATAAGTTATAACCATTAATTTCATACATATTACAATATCACAATCTAGCTAGGTTTCTGAGATTGCCAGAATATCAAGCTCAGATTCCAGAATATATGTCCTTATATCATTGAACTTGTTACATATCGACCTCGGATTAATATGACCCAACCTTAATAAACCCTTATCAGTCCTATCGTACCCACCACTGCACAAGCCATCAACCTTTACTTCCCATTCCGCCGGCGATGAAATCGGTGAAAATTCCGGCTCCTTGGTGGCCGTCCTTCTTTTACTTTTGGGCTTATATTCATCCACGTAACAACCGTTAGGCCAAAGCCCACTGGATAAATATTTTTCCTTTACTTCCACTGGGACACCAAGCCTAAAAACAGCACTATAAGGATTTTCGTACTTCGATGGTAGCTTTAGACACTGATATATATGAGCATACTCTGGATCAAGGACCCTCACAACATCTTGTGGCGTAGTATCAACGTCAAGGTTCAAAAGATATATCCATGATAATTTAGCAAATCTCTCTCCTATGTTCTTGTTAGCAACCTTCAAACCTGGATATTCAGGACCGGTGCAAATCTTACCACAGTGTGCTGCCCTTTTAACTGCTTCTGGTGTATCTTCCACGGTTGCAGGTCTTTCCGAAGCCTTCTTGGTCGACTTATTGTTTCCGATTAGAGATTGGGTGTTTTTATTTTTATTGTCACTGGTCAGGGGCACCTTTCCAGAACTAGTCTAAGCACTGGGCACTCCCCCACCTACAGTGGGGGTTGAGCTCGTTGAGGGCAGAACTGGATGGATTTCTCTTCCAGTAGATAGCATTTTCACCAGCTTCACATGGGTTTCAGTGATGTTTCTAACAACACTCTCCAACTTGTGTGCAATAGACAGGGACTGCTCTTCCAGGGTAGCAGTCATTGTCTGGATTAAATTGTTCTCAAAGTCTTTAAAATTATTTAAAAAGTGTTTAAAAAGCTGTGTTAGCTGTCTAAAAAGTTGTCTTAGCTCTCTGTCTGCCTGCCTTAGCTGTCTGTCTCAACCTGTAGCAGACCTCGAGAATTTGTGGCGGCACTAATTTTATGGTGGGGAGCCAGGGATTGCGCAAAACCATTAAAATGATACGGCCCAAGTGGCATAAATCTTGGCAGTGACGTCATGGCTAGGAATTTATGGCGCCGTATGTCACACGGTGCCACGCCATTAAATATGCCATACCTCCAGAACTTTGCAGAGTCCTGTTGGATGAGGCTGCTTGAGGACCCCTCCCTGAGGAGTAAGCACCTGTCCCGAACAGCTCGAACTGGTGTGAACACAAGGAAGTTGGTTTTCAAACTATTCAGACAAAGACCATTTTGCTGGCACCAGCCCGCAATATCAGCTATACACTTGGTGGCTTTGAAGTGGAAAGTCTGATAGTCAGTACCCGAGACGACTTCTGATGTATCATCTGCAAAAAATGTTATATAGCTGTCATTAATTAGGAAAGGTAAGTCATTAATAAAAAGTAAAAACAAAATGGGCCCAAGAACACTTCCCTGTGGAACCCCAGTGACCACAGCTGCCCAATCAGACACCGCCACCTGACCACTAACTTCCAGTTTAACAGCCTGGTTTCTACCTGTCAAATATGATTCAAACCACTTGTAAGCTGGACCTCTTATGCCATAATGGAAGACTTTATTTAGTAGTAAAGCATGATTAACGGTATCAAACGCCTTTGTAAAATCAAAAAGGACACCAACAGATTTTAGCTTTGATTCAAAATTATTTAAAGTAGTTGTATAAAGGGATATTATAGCATCAGATGTAGAGAGTTCAGCTCTGAATCCAAACTGATGACATGACAGGATACCGAATGAATCCAAAAACGCAACAAGTATTTTTTTAAAGGATTTTTCGAAGATCTTTCAGAAGATAGACAGGAGAGCAATAGGCCTATAGTTACTCACTTCTGCTGCCTCTCCCTTTTTATGAAGAGGTACGACAACAGCTGCTTTCAGCTCTTTAGGAAAATATCCAAACTGAAATGATAAATTCAGAAAATAGGTGAGTGGAGAAATAATATGATCAGCACATGACAGCAGTAAGTAACAAGGTATCCGGTGTAGATGACTACACCGGATGACTTCTTCTTTGAAGAAGATTTTATAATCTCAAGGGTTTCACCGTCAATAAGAGGGGATAAAAAAGAGATTGAGATACACCGCTGGAAGGCGTATCCATACCTATAGGTGTCTGAAAATTATCCGTGATCTTTCGCACTGAGTCCACAAAAAAGTATTAAAGGTATTAGCAATATTCAAACTGCCTGTAACCGTCTTTCCATTATCATTAACCATATTAGGAACACACCTTGTTTGGTGACTTGAGAAGTTGGTAGTGGAGTTAATGATTTTCCATGAGGCTCGAGTTATATTGCTAGAAGTAAGCAACATGTTTGAATTATAGACTTTTTTAGCATTTATGATATTTGCTCTATGCACCTTTAATCTAGTTCTATAAGATGATAGTATCTCCTGGTTGTGAGTGGATTTTAGTTGAATATGAAGCAGTCTCAACTGTTTGCCCTCATTAATTATCAATGGTGTTATCCACTGATTAGACTTTCTGTGGTTGGGCTTGTGCTTGTTTATATAAGGAAAGCTCATATTAAACAAACTGGAGAAAGTGTCAAAAAAGTAAGAAAATTTATTTTCTAAATCCAGCACCTCAAAGTACAGGATGAGCCCCGAGTCCTAGAAGGTTCAGAAAAAGCTTGTGTAAGATCATATGAGCTAAATGCGTCCACAATATACACTGCTTCCCTACATCGGGAAATAAAATTATAGTTAAAATCACCACAAAAACACATTAAAATATTATGTTTACATAAAAGCTTTAACAGTTTCTCAAAGTATATACTAAAAGTTTTAAAATCAGAGCTAGGAGGACGATACAGACAACAAACTAAAATTTTTACACTACTCACAGTCTGGAAAAGAGCAGCAGCACATTCAAAATTGTTAGACAATGAGAATTCTTTATTCTCTACATGTTTATAGGTATTGAAGTCAGATCTGACAAATATTGCCACACCACAACTACATGAGTCCCTACAGAAGTATGACGCGATCTCATAATGATTAAGTTTGAAACCTGTAATCTCCATAGTTGGCAACTAAGTTTCTGTGATGCCGACAATTTCAGGATAGGCATGTGAATGTAAGAAGAGTTCCAATTCAGCGGACTTAAGTCGAGTGCTTCTAGCATTTAGATTAACAATCCTCACTCCCTTCATGATATCATTTTCTTCTGGGCTTTCCCGAATAACTGTTGGTTTTGTAACTGGATGTAGGTAGATCTTTCGTTATGGGAACGAAAGAATTGAAATTTCTTTACAACTATTCCCTCTGGCCAGTTTTGCGTCTGTAGCAAATTTGCCTCAATGTCTTTGGGTGCCTTGACCTTGAAAGCCTTATATTCCCCAGGCTTAGCATCTGTACTTTCAATGTTAAATCTAATGTCCTATCCAAAGTTACCTTTCAGATATTTCAGAAGATCAGACTCACCAATATCAAGTGAGACTTTTGAAACTGATATTGAAGTCATTGGACTGGATGCCACCAGACTTCCAGGATTATTCTGGCCAACTATAGAGTTAGCTTCGTTTGCAACTCCATCTGAGATAAGGGTGGTTCGAGGAGTCCTTCCAGCTTCGTCGTCAGCTAAATTGATATATTTGCTAAGGGTCTGTTGAGTTGAGGCTTGCAATAAAGCATGATTAATATTATGTGCTGATATTTCAGGTTTTTGTGAAATAGTGCCATTGCCAATGTACAAATGACTCTGGGAATTAAGTTTTTCCGAGAGTGATTTTTTCAGTTTTTCCAAGAGTGATTTTTTCAGTTCCAAGCTATTCTGCTTTACACCTTCCATAAGACTTCCAGGCTGGATTGCAAGGTCACTGGTTTGCCTATTTAGAGCTTCTGTAAGATTTTTGTTAATTGAAACTTCAAGCCTTTCCAATTGGCTATCTTGCGATGATGCAGCGGGTCTTGTAGCATGTTGTTCGATATGCTTGACTTTATTTTCCAGCTTGGCAATATCGCTAATATCTGGTTTTGATTGTTTGAGCACCTTACATTCCTTCTCATTAGATTTGATTTGTTTATTCAACTCCTCAAATTTGGCTCGATGCTTCCCTCTCGCAACTTGAGTGCCGCAGACCAATATCCGACATATTCTTAATAGTCAAACAGATGCAGTCAGGGCAAAAATGCAACAGTGATCTGGATTGAGGATCAGATTCACTTACCTTACTATAACTAGTGCATATTACGTTTTGGCATAGGTCGCAAGGAAACCCAAATAGTTGCGACTTATCCTCCTTAATGGCGCGTTTTCACGGGTCGATCTGAGTTGAACGATTTGGGACGTTCGACCATAGTTCGACCTGTGTTGAAAGCAAAAAGGTTTACACGGTAGGCGATGCATGTTGAATAATTGTAGGAGAAAATGGCGTCACGTCAAATTATTGATGTAGGTGTGCAATTAATTTGTTGTTCAATTCGAGATGAAATAATGGCAAAATTAAAAAGAAGAGAAATAAACGAAGGTGTTGGTACACGAACGTGGATTTTAAGACGAAATACCCATGGTGCATCACAAAGTCTGCTTCGAGAATAATTCTCGTTGATTGTGGAAGTTCCAGAGGCTTATAGGAATCATCTAAGAATGGATAATGCACATTTTGAAGACCTTTTAGAAACAACTATTAGAATAATTCGAAGAAACGATACAAATCTGTACCACGAGAAGTTTACACATTCCATTCCAGCCGTTCGACATCGATTCGGCGGCAATCGCCGGCCAAAAGTAGACAGTCTTTCTACTTCCGTCGAATCGACTCACTCCGCCGAACGGCCAAGCCGAAAGGTGGTTTACATATTCAATTTTCTTTCGATTCAATAATCGACCCAAATCGTTCAACTCAGATCGACCCGTGAAAACGCGCCTTAAGAACACAGTCTTGCTTGCACTTATAGCAGTTGGCCATGTTATGCAGATTATCAAATTCCAAAAAACGAGAATGACCAACTTGAAGAAGAAGAAGTGACGTGACACTTCCTTGCTGACCAAGTGTCAAAAGAATGACAGTTGCAGCTAACCTTACTTTTCACACAAAATTCAGTGATAAAAAGTCTTTTTTGAAGTTTTTGTTGGTTCTTCTCAAAGAAACTCCACAATCCATACACAGAACAACACACAGTAAGGCTAATAGACACTACAGTACTAATTAATTGTCACAAAACACGTATTTGTAGCCAAAAATTGCAGAGACAAAATGTAAACAACCAGACTGAGATAAATAGATACTTCCAACCTTCCACCAAGTGTGTAGTTATTGACGCCATATTGATTTGTTTATGTTGACATTGATAGTTGTGTATTAGTAATTAGCGTTGAACTAGTGTGTCTTTTTAGCGACTTCATCTTTACCGGAATATTTGCGTCTCTTACCTTCTCTTTCTCTTTTTAGTTTCTGATTTTTGCTTTTCATTCCGATTAAGATGGATTTTAATATTTTATATCTCATACAGATCGCATCTCCCCCTCTAGGTTGGACGCGGAAGCGAAATAAGTTCGCGCCGGTTTAATGCTGCAGATACTTGCTACTTTAGATGCTTTGGAGCAATCGTTAAGGTGCCACCCAACTTTTCGTCCGTTTTCGCTCGTATTATTCGCCTTACGAAAAAGAACATCAAATGGGAATGAACCGCTGAATGCCAGCTGTCTTTCAACACCATCAAGGAAGCTTATTTTTCCGCATTTGCAGGTGTTTTCCATATCTTTAGCATGTCGAATCTCCTTTTCCATAATAATTTCAGATATTTTCGTTCTTATTACAGCCTGCCTTGATAGAGGAAATGATTAACAATTTTTGAGAATTCTCAAAAAATTAAATCTGTCGCATCTAGAGAACTTAAAGTTTTATTTTCTTGCTCCTGAGTATAGGCAATGGTTTGGGTTACAATCGTCTCAATTGAATGTGACTGCTCAGTTGATGAGGACGACGCATCAGAAGCAACGGATTGCGTATCAGAAAGTTCTTCATCACTTTCGTCCGAGGTTTGCGGCTCAGGAGTAGCTGGCCTAGTTCCTGCAATGAATGCAGTCGATGAAGTTGTTTTTAAAATGGGATTTTAAAAAATCATTTCTTCAACCATGCTGAACCCTTTAGCATATCTCTTTCCTAACCCACATTTATTTTTTAAATATTTTACATAGCGATTCTCTGATATTCTTCCATTTCTTCTTTGTTGAGTCAACACTTTCATTCAGTTCAGTGCTTATCTATTTCCACACTTGTAGTTTTGTCTTGCTTTTGGCATATTTAGGATCACACAAAATTTGATACTTTTTAATAGACTCTATAATAGATAAAGAAGTCGCCATGAGTAGCGTAACTTAAGGAAATCAAATAGTAGGAACAATAAGACGTACTCTAGACGGTAGTGTAGCCCGGACAGGTAAATCATAATTGCAACCAACAAAATATACAAAACAGCGGAAAATTCCTATCTATCGCGTCGCGATCCCGCGATCAAACTCGATAAGTTGATCGCCACCGCTGAATAGAACGCTACCAAGCCGCGTGTTCTAAAAAAATATGATCACGCCAGTGTGAAACGGTTCATAGGTTTCCTTCAGCGACGTATGGACGCGCCCGCGCCAAGATCGTGATCACGAGTTAAATACTCGAACCAGTATATTTTAAAAAAGGTTTTATTTCGTACTTCTTAACCTACTTGTTACAATGGTGACTAAACACTACCTATGATTATCCAGAAAACCTTCCATGTAATAGTTAATGTTTATAAAATATACCAATATACTTATTCTACGATTATGCTGAATCTGTATTAATAGTAATGGTTTATGCATATAACTTTTCCTCCCTTAGGATTCTTCAACGTCCTCGTTGATGATGTCCTGTAGAGCCTTCAGAGGAATCGATTTATGTTTCTTTTGCCATAAATATATAACTAGCATAAGAATTAGTACAGATATAAGGGATAATGAAAAGGTACTAATTACATGAGTTTTTTCTGAAACAAAGTCCTTAAATACTACGGGTTCCCTAAGATCTTCCTGGATTTTTTCAGGATATTCTAAGTGCTTAAGTTACATATTTAGAGAAAGATTTGAGTCTAATACAGATTTCTGAATTTCAGTGCTTTTAATGCTTATACCATTTGATTGTAAAGTATATTTATATTGATTAATAATTATAACACATTGGCACAATTTTCAAAAATAGTTTCAGGGTTTTTTGTGCAAAATAAAAGGGCCTTATGATAGATTAATGTATGAACCTGATAATTGTTACTTATTCTTGCAATAGTACGATCTATCTAAGTTACAGCCATTAATTATAGGATTAATACGTATCCATTTCATATTAATTTCTAACACTTTGTATACCTGTAGAAATAATTAACGGGTATTCAGCCAATAAGGTTTATTAAAAGTTGATTTGTTTTGCGTCCAAGCTTTCGGTCAGTATATCGTGACCTTCGTCAGGGCTAAAAATTATTTTATATACTAATGTACAATATATAACAATTTTTGTGGCAACTTACAATCAAAAGTAGTTGAACTCAATTTTGGCAATTATAACATTTTAAAAAATATTGTAAAAAATTGGTAAAATATTAGAATAACTTATAGAACTACATAAAATGTCAAAGTCAATCTACTTTGTTTCAAAATAAATAATTTACGAGGTATTAAAGGAATACTTGATATTTGATGTTACCTAATTTAGTAATAATGGTAAAATTATCGATTATTTAGTGATAATATATAAGAATAAATTGAGCTTAAATCATCAATTTCAGTTCTCTTATTCATAGAATTAGTTTTATTTATTTCGACCATATCTAAAAATAACCTTTTATTTAAATTTGTTTCTATATGGAGAATTTTGATTTCATTAAAGTTTGGTATGTGACCAGTAATATATGCATGTTCAGATAAAGCAGAAGTGTTTTTTTGAAGTCTTATGTCACTTTTATGTCCAGAAATT
>JAEQML010061484.1:0-25676 GCA_016904865.1 Pissodes strobi
TAGACCTATTTCATTGTCAAAGGTTTTCGAGAAGTTTATGGCCTTTCGTATAGTTAGTTTCTTAGAGGCTCAGGATCTACTAAAACCCCAACAGTTTGGCTTCAGGAAGGGGGGTAGTACAACTTTGGCGGTTTTGAATCTTGTGTCGCAAATTCAGGAGGTGTTTGAGGGTAGGGGATACTTGTCGGCTGCATTTTGTGATTTAAGCAAAGCCTTCGATTGTGTTCCCCATGACCTGCTTTTACAAAAACTGTGTAAATACAAATTTGATGAAATCGGTGTTCATCTTATATCTAGTTATCTACCCGGCCGATTCCAGGTTGTGAATGTTGGTGGTGTGAGGTCGTCAGAGAGAGAGAGAGAGGTAAAGGTAGGGGTGCCACAGGGCTCAATACTGGGCCCTCTATTATTTCTAATTTACATCAATGATTTGCCTGACATTGACCGCATTAACAAGTATACACTCTCTGCGGATGATACCACCATAACCAGCACTGGTCTGTTGATGTAGCAGATGCAGCCTCAAGTGAGGCACTTAATACTGCAGTGGATTGGTTCACAGCAAACCGGCTCTTTTTGAATGTCTAAAAAGCCCAGAAAATTATATTTTCTATGAGACAGCTTCCTACTGAGTGTGAAGGTGTGTATGTGGAGCTTCTTGGGGTGCACCTGGATGCAAGACTGCAACGGGGGTTTCATACTGACTGCATTTCAGCTAAGTTAATCTCTAACATATTTCTTTTGCGTAGGCTCTCTGATAATTTTTCTACTTCAATTCTACTGCAGGCTTATTTCCCTCTTTGCCATTCTCAGATTGCATATGCCAAATTAATTTGGGGACATGCACCTGGAGCCATGGACAGTAAGGGTTGTGGGGGGTTTACAGTACAGAGAGGATTGTCATTCTGCATTTGTCTCTCTTCGGATATTAACGTTACCGTCTATTTTCATTTTAGAGTGCCTGTTATTTGTGCAAACTAGGCTTAACCAACTAGTTAGACATTCCGACTTGCATAATCATGACACTGGCAGGAGACATGACTTGGTGTCCACTTACAAACGTCTTGAGAGGTGTTTGTCTCTGATTTTGTATAATAAGCTTCCCCAAGTTGTCAGGGAGCTCCCCCTTGCAGCATTCAAGAGGACAGTAAAAACGTTTCTTATCAGCAGAGCTTTCTATAGCATTGACGAATATTTTAATTTTAATGTATCATATTTTTAAACTTTATTGTCTAATTTTTGTACTTAGTCCAGTCCATTTATGTTATGCTAGTTATATATTTTACTTGTTCTCAAATTTTAACTCTTTTGAATGTTTGTCAACTGTTTTAGTTGTAAGTTTTAGTAATTTTTCTTTTTACTGACGTGTGTAAATACTCTTTTGTATATTGGCAGTAATAAATAAATGAAATGAACAAAAAGAACTTTTACTTCCTCTTCTCTCAACCAGTGCTCTGTGACGCACAATATGTCAACATTCTTGTCAGCAATGAAAGATTCAACCTCACTTACTTTATGTCTCAATGACTTAACGTTAATGTACATAACCCTTACGTTTTGCTTTGCATTGTTGGTTACTTGTTCTATTGGAGATTGTTTGCCATTTATAGGAGCTGAAGGTTCATAAAATGGTTTACAATGACTCCTTTAGGTTATAGCGTTGAACATAACTATTTGTGATGTACATCGATTTAAATTTTTATAATAAAAAGTATATAAGTATGTATATGTAAATAACAGATACATATTAATATATAAATACCAGAAGTATCTTGATAAAAATAAATCAATACACATGCCAAAATATTATTTTAATAGCATCATAATAATAAATTTGTGTGCCAGAAGAGAAAACAGCACCAAGGTGTCTTTTATGGCATGCTTACTGCTATTACTAGACGATGACTTTCATGCTTTTACTTGAAACTATAAATCTATAACGATATACATCATCATCATTTCATTTCTCAGGTTTTTAGTGTTGATACATTATTATGATAGAGGTTTGTTAACGGTCACACCAAGATCTTCACCAAGACCGCGAGGTAAACTGAAGTAAACTCACTTTTCCCATGTTCGAAATTATAAAATAGTTCAATAGCCTTATAATACACAGTCCAAAGGGAGTAAAAATCGCAAACAAACTGGAAATTAAGCCAAAAAAGCAAAAAATACTTTAACTCTCCACAAAGCTGCCATATAAAATACGTGTTGTAAAACACAAACATAAATAAAGAAAATTTGATGATTAATGGTGGAACCAATCAAAATACTGACCACGCCATTGTCGCCACTGTCCCTATAAAGGCACTGTAGTATGAGCGTGCTGATTGAGAAACTTTGGTAAAAAAAAAACATGTTTCTATATAACATATACTTAAAAGTCGTTTCTTATATGTTACAGAGAATCCGATGAGAAAAAATGTAATGATAACCATATGATTAAGTCAGAATTTATAAGCCATGAGGAAGTCTATATTAAAGGTGAAGATGAAGAGGACATCTCAGAATCGAAGTAAGTATTTCAACATTCTGATATTCATTTAAAAGTTTTATACATTATGAGCATGATTAAACCAAACATAACAATTTTCACTAATCGATAGGTTATAATTGACTCTTATTGGGTTTGTAATTTCTTTATTTTATTTTACCTCAGTATGTAAGAAAGAAAGGACACATTTTGTTCTAGAATTCGAGAATTTCTTATTTGATTTTATAAATTTATATTGACATAACCATATTGTATACTATTGCTATTTAGTAATGGGTTGAGCGTTGATCAGGGAGTGTGCATTGGTGGAGATCAGTATCAGCATCGCTCCGGGCGAGTCCCTATCCGCTCGAGTCTACCGGGATAGGGAAAACGAAGGCTGGGCCCCAGGGAATTGGTTTAAGTTTAGAACAAACTGAGGGTATACCCGTTTTCAGTTATTTGGGCTCGCCCCTTTGCGCACGATGCGCGTGCAAACGAGCAATATGGATACGATTGGAAAAAGGAACAAAAACAAAAAGCAAAACTACGAAAATGAAGGAGGTGACAGTGGGCATCATGCTCAACAAGCAGCCTTGGACGCAAGTGCAGATATGAAGAGGACGCAAGCGCATCAGCGAGATTCATGAGTTTGTCCAACCGAAAGTAAATGTCCACATGGAGATAAAAACCAAGCTAGCCAGTATTGGTAGTGCCTTCAAGAGACTGAAATCAGTTGAGGACGCACGGATTACGCACCAATGCCCTGGTCTCTTGGTTCCAACAGTTGTGTCCACACCTCCAATATCTATTAAGACGGCGACAACGACGCTCATAGTGAATCCGTCACTGGAGACAAACGCGACATCCGCACGGCCAAGAGGAGACAGCGGAGGTCGCCTGAATTAGAGAACAAAGAAACAAAGAAGAGGAGGGAGGCAGGACCCACTCCACCCACCAAGGAAATAACACAGCTCCCCGACGTGAAGATAACTGATTGGCAGCAGTTGAAATCCAAGAAGGAGAAGTAAAAGCAATGCACAAGAAAATTAGTGACTAGACCTAATGCACTGATCGTTCGGCCGAATGAAAAGGAGAAATATGCTGAGATACTTAAGCGGGTCAAGAAAGACGTTCCTGATGATCAGGTCCGTTCTTCAGTTGACAAGATACGCAGAACAACCACTGGAGATTTGCTGATCATCCTTACCAGGGATTTACAGACAGGGGTCAGGTCTGCAAAAAATTATCGCCGGCCGATCTCCTCGGGGATGAAGCCGAAGTCATCAGTAAGGGGCCGCAAGAGTTTATCGAAATTCGAAACCTCGATGAGATGACGACAAAGGAGCTCTACAGGAGCGCTGCAGGAGAAGATTGCCAAATCACGCTGGATGCCATCAGGTTTCTGCGTAATGCCTATGAAGGTATACCCAGACTGCCTCAGTAACACTGGCTGTAACAATGGTGGAGAAAATACTGGGTGAACACTGCAAGATCAGGGGGCCAATTGTCCGATAAGAACAGTGAAGAGACCAACCAAGTGTTACAAGTGTCGGCATTACGGACATCTCGCCACTCAATGCAAAAGTGAAGTGGACCGATCCAACCTCTGCTTCAAATGCGGAGATGGAGGCCACAAAGCCGTCGCCTGCAAGAGGGATGCTCGATGCGCCCTTTGCGTCGAAAAAATAACACGGAGTCTTGTGCCCATATTGCAGGTAGCAGCAGGTGTCCAGTCTTCAAAAAGGCACTCCAGAAGGTGCAGAATAAAGGGTTATGAAGATACTTCAGCTGAACCTCAACCACTGTGAGGCTGCGCACGATTTGCTCATGCAGTCCGTGCGCGAGCTGAAGCCAGATCTTGCATTGATCTCTAAGCCATATAGACATCTCGCCACTCAACTCTGGGAAACGGGCAGCACCGCTAGGGTCGTCATTTGGTCCTGTGGCAAGAGTCCGTTGCAGAGCGTTGTTAAGAACACAGAAGCCGGTTTTGTAGTGGCGAAGCTGGGTGGAATTAATTTCTACAGTTGCTACGCTTCTTTCAGCACACCATTTTACGTGTTTACGGATCGACTGACTGAGGATGCGAAACAGCACTCTCTCGTGGCAATCGCTGGAGACTTCAACTCCTGGGCAGACTGGGGAGACTAATGCACGAGGGCAAGCACTGGAGGCCATGTCCACACTAGATGTGGTCTTGCTCAACAGTGGTTATAAACCAACGTTCATTAAAGCCAAGTTCCACTGTGTATCTTACCTTCGTCAGCAGCAGCATCGTTAAAGGGAATTCCTCTTGGAAGGTGATGGAGGATTTTAAAGCAAGTGACGACTACGCAATACTGTAGACAGTATCTACCGGTGAGAATACTAGAGGAGTGCACAGGAAAACCCATGCAACTGGTTGGAAAGTAAGTGCTTTTAACACTGCTATTTTCATGATGGCTCTGAATACACATCCAACCAGCAGTGGAAGTGCTGGAAAGAAGGCAGAAGATATGATGAGAAGGATCACGGAAGCCTGCGCCTGCGATGCTAGTATGCGCCGAAAATGCGGCATAAACCAGTCTTCATCGGTGTGCTGGTGGAATGATCACAATCGCTGCCCTACGTAAAGAGTGTCTTAGCACGAGAAGAGCTTCACATCGTCGCAGGAAATTACCAAACTATGAGGAACTGGTGGCAGAGTACAAGAAAGCACGTCGAAACATAGCTATCAGAGACAGTAAGAGACAATGCTGGAACGAGCTCATCAATGAGGTGGAGAAGGACCCGTGGAGCAGGCCATATAAGGTGGTCATGACCCACCTGAAAAGCCAGCTAATGCCATCGCCTACATGCCCTAAACTTCTGGAGAGGATCGTTACGGCGCTGTTTTCCCAGCAGATGGAACATCACTGTCTTATAGAGCAGCACGAGACGGAAGAAATCCCGTTGATCACAGACGAACAGCTGTTAGAAGCATGCAGTAGAGTAGGAAACTCGAAAGCTCCTGGAATCCCAAACATTGCATTGAAGGTAGCCATCAAAGCAGCGCCTGCGCTGTTCTTGGACGTCTACAATACATGCCTTGAAGAGGGTACTTTTCCCAGAAAGTGTAAACAACAGAGACTAATACTTCTCCCTAAAGGAAAGAAGCCACCGAACGAACCAACATCCTACCGTCCGCTCTGCATGTTAGATACAGCTAGGCAAAATCCCCGAACGTATAGTTCACCGAAGGATCGAAGCGGCAGTCGAACCGTTACTTGCCAGCATAATGATAGATAGAGATAAATTTTGCTTTTGACACGACATGTGAAAAGATCATCGACTGGATGGGTACAGTCGGTCTGAAGTTAGCAGAACAAAAAACCGCGGCTGTACTCATTACCAGTAGAAAGCAGGTGGATAACATGAAATCACATCTCAGCCGTTTCTTCGTTACTTGGGAGTGATGATTGATGACTGACTGAACTTCAAGCACCAGGCAGAGCAAATAAGTGCCAAAGCATCGCGGTTGATGCCCAACATAGGAGGTCCGAAGCACAGAAGGAGGGCACTGATGTCGTCAGTAGTCACCTCGGTGCTCACATATGGAATTCCCATCTGGTCTGATGCACTGAAAACACAAGAGTCATGGAGGAAAGTTGCTTCGATATATCGGCTCAGTGCCTTGAGAGTTGTTAGCGCTTACCGTACAGTGTCTGAGGACGCAGCGTGCATTATTGCCGGGTTGATGCCTATTGGAGTACTAGCTGAAGAACGGAAGGCCTTCTACCGACGGAAACAATCAACCACATTGACCCCCGAGACACTCAGCACAGAAGAATGGCAAAACAGCATGCAACGGTGGCAAATGCTGAGGGACACCACAAGAAAAGGCAGATGGACGTACCGTCTCATTCGACAAGTGAATGTTTGTCTGAGCCGCGAGCATGGCGAGGTTAACTACTACCTGACGCAGATGATCTCAGGAGATGGATGCTTTCGAGCATATCTTCACTGGTTTAAACACGTGGTGTCTTCAGAGTGCCCATCCTGCCCTGGAGTCAGTGAAGACGCAGAGCACGTGTTTACGTGCCCTCGTTTCAACTTGCCACGCAGTACTTGGAAAACTGTCCTCGAACAGAAAATTCTTTTTTTTCCCAAATATTTATTTATTTACAAATACAAAAATGTTACAATTTATCTGTATAACAAACATAATAAAATTATAAATAACACTCAACATCTATTATAGGTATATGAATACATATACAATTGATGAATTCCAGAAAACATTAATTCTTTATTTAAAAGCTATCCTAGCCAAGTAAAGGTATCAGCCAGCTTTTTAAAGGTAGCACGAAAAGGTCAATATTTCGACATTTTGAGTTTGCAAACCTGGAAAGGAAATGCCGATTTTTATATAGTGCACTATTTGCGTAAAGGATCTTATAATGCCAATCCTTCATACCTTAGTATATACTGATGCGTCAAAGAACTCACTGAGAGTGGGATTTGGGGTACATATTCTTAACATTGGATTTAACTTCTCTTCTAGATTACCAAAAGATATTTGTATTTATTCAGCGGAAACTGTAGCCATACAGGAAGCAATAATAGTGACCATAAGAAAAAACATAAAAAAGCATGGATTCTTACGGACTCTAAAAGTGCACTGGAAAAACTTAATAAAACAAAACCAAATACCAAGGACGACTTAAACACCCTACAAACGAAAAGATCACTGCTTATGGCTAATGATCCGCATATATACCAGGACACGCACAAATAACAGGTAACGAAATTCCGCAGTTTTTGTGATAAATGTACATTCAAGGAAGCCCTCATTTCGTCATAAGTATACTCATCACGAACCAAGCCTAATGTATAAGCAGCCACTCTCAGAAATCTATTTTGGACCCTTTCAAGAGCTGCAATGTGAACAGCATACTGGGGTGACCAAACAACTGATGAGTACTCCATTGCCCAGTACAGTGTCCGTAACGTATACACAGACATATCAGTTGTGGACTTACATATAAAGCCCAGAAACCTGATAGCCTTTGACACAATATTGCTAATATAGCCATTAAATGACATCTGGAAGTCAAACTCCACTCCCAAATCCCGAACACTTCCCACTTCCTTGATTGGTACACTATCAATTTTGTAAGGAAATCTCACCGGTTCAGTTAATCTAGAAAAAGTTATTTTGAAACATTTAGCGATTTTGAGGTTCATTTTATTCGAGCCACACCATTCATTAAAAGAATCAATATCGCTTTGCAATAGTTTTGCATCCTCTAGAGATGAGACCTGACGATAAATTTTAAGGTCATCTGCAAAAGATAAAAATGAGCTATGGGCAATAGCCCTGCCTACATCAGATATAAATAGAATGAAAAGGACTGGTCCACAGTGCGACCCTTGGGGCACACCAGAAGGAACATCAAAAACACGAGACATAACACCGCTATATTTGACTGCTTGAGTCCTTCCAACAAGAAAGTGAGCTAACCAACTCAGAATTGGGTCTCCCACTTCCAAACACCCAAGTTTCTCGATGAGCAACCGGTGGTCAACCCTGTCGAATGCTTTAGAGAAGTCTTCGTATACCGAATCAACCTAAAGACCTTTTTCCATGCTGTTTAAAATAAAGTTTTGATACAAAACCAAATTTGTCGAAGTTGACCTGCCCATCATAAACCCTTGTTGTTCTAGATTCAAAAGGTGTCTACAGTCCCAACTAATTTTTTTGGTAATAAGACAGTCAAGTAGTTTAGGAATTTCAGACTGTGTGCAAACTGTCCTGTAATTTGTAACCTCCTCTCTTGACCAACTCTTGAATATAGGTTTTAGAAAGCTGAACTTCCATAAATACGGCTAAGAACCTGCTGACAATGAATAATTGAAGAGAGTTGCTAAGGGCATTGCAAGGGTGTACGTGCATCTCTTTATAAAAAAAAAAAAACAGGGGTATTCCATCCGGCCCACATGATAATTTAATCGGTGTCTTTTGCACTTGTTCTATAATTTCAGTACAAGAAATGGAGTATGTGGAAACATCAGCGGTGTTGGAAAATGTGTATTCCGGAACCTGACCAATAGTATGGTTTGAGTAAACACTAGAAAAGAAGTCTGCAAACAAGTCTACAGTCTCTTGATTATTACAGGCAGTAGAGCCATTATACCTCATGTTACTGGGAAGAACAAAGTTGTTTTTAAGATTGTTGAAATGTGACCAAAATGATCTGGGATTCTAACTAATGTTATTTTCAGTTCTCAGTTGATACATCCTATACAAAGAATTTCTCAGATTCCTGCACCTATCCCTTGCCTCCGAGTACAACAAATAGTCAAAATTATCTCCCGTTTCTCTAAGTTTTTTGTGAAGTTTTTTCAGTAATCAAATTACGCAGTTCAGTGTCAAACCACACAGGAAAATTAGATGTTCTGAATCTCTTCACTGGGACATATAAAGATATCCCCTCCCATAATATCTCATAAAACCACAGAACTGGCCGGTCAAGAGTCAAATCACTCATTAAATGCCAATTAACACTTGCCATTTTTGAAATAAAAAAGCGCCCCTCCTCCTCATACTTCGAACGATTGCCCTCTATACCATGGCTGATTCTTATAGAGACAGCTGTGTGGTGAATACTATTGCTCAAAATCATATCAGTGGCCTCGTCAATCCTAACAATGTCCAAATTTGAAAACACCAAGTCAAGCAGAACATTCCTGCTATCTGCTATTCTTGATGGTATTCAGTTGACTCAAACTGTAATATTTTAAACACTCTGTCAAAGTCAAAAGTGCTTTTTAATGTCAAATAAAATTTACTTTTTGTAGACAAAACAGACTATATCTAACTAAAACACAATATTGCCATAAAACTAAGGTAGTATAGGTATTAATACAAATAAAAAATATAAAAAAAAACCCAATATAGTTATAAGTAAATTAAAACAAAGGTCAAGCAAATACGAGAAACACATTAAACACAAGAGTTATACAAACAACAGCTGGAGAAACACAAGTTTCAAACACTAGACCGTTATTTGGTCATTTAAAAAATCTGCCACTCTATAATATGCTTTTTCTACTAGAAGGGACTTTAGCATACCTCTAAACAGCTTTATGTTTTTTGCATTTCTGATCACGAGTGGGAGATGGTTAAATATTTTTCTTCCCTCGTAGATAATTGAATCCCTCATAAGACAACTAGTAGAAATCGTCAAATGAAGGTTATGGCACTGCCTAGTATTGCGCTGACGAACAGGATCCTGGGCATTTCTAGGGTGTTTATAGACAAGAGATGCAGTCTCCAGGATGAAGAGAGAGGAAAGTGTAAGAATTCCTTGTGAAACAAAAAGCGGTTTGCATGAATCCCCCGCCCTGACAATAGCGCGAACCGCCTTTTTCTGAAGAAGGAAAATTCCATTAAGCAAATTCTGGCAGGCAACACCCCAAAAGGGAATGCCATACCGAAGCTGGCTTTCAAAAAGCGCAAAATAGACCGATCGTGCCACCAAAGGACCAAGTTCCATGCCAGTTGTTCTTATGGCAAAGCATACCGATGATAGTTTACGGCCTAAAGCCATTTGAGGCTCAAAATGTAAACTAGAGTCTATCCGAACACCCAGAAACTTATTTACGTTTTTACGTCATTAACTGGAGAATTTTATGCACACTCAATGGTTAGACCAAATTCATTATTAACCCATTTAACATGCGGTAAATTAAAGTCGCCCAATAGCACTAAGTTACATTTAGGATACAAGTTAAAAATTAATTCAATTGAATGACATACATCAACAAACAAATTTACATCAGACCTAGGTGACAGGTAGATACAGGCCAATACAAATTCAGATGACTTACTCTTAAAATATACATAAACCTGTTCAACAGTTGTAACATTAATATTTAGTCTTTGGCATTGCAACTCCTTCCTGGCAGCAATCAAAACTCCTCCTCCTCCTCGAGTTCTGGGATCACCAGTAGATGCTCGATGAGTACGAAACAAACTAAACTGCTCTGGACATAGCTCCGCATCGTAGATATTATCTGTTAACCATGACTCTGAAAGCATAATAGTGTTACGTTTTTCCCGTGGGTTCTTAACAGAAGTACAACTTTGCTATTTTCAACTAATACTCTCTTTATTCACTACCACTGTATACAATTTAACTCACTAAACTAGTCTTATAACTTTACCACTAATATATATTCAACACTCAATGATTAACTGAACTGAACTAACTATCCGACTTAGGTCTGCTTATATATAATCTCAAATCTATCACGAATATTCGGGAAGTATTCCAAGGCCACTCTATATGATCACGACGAGGCCATCGAGATAATTCCAGCTATCCCGTAACTTCGCGGCGGGCCGGTCGATGATTCATACAGACAGAGAAGCGAGGGGCACGGCGGGGCGGCTAGTTCTATAGGGTAGCACAAAAACGTTCGGATGGTTGTTAGTCGTGACATTAGCATCGTAATGACAACACTCAATAGACTGTCAGACCTCATTGAGTTTAGTCCTAAGGCCTCGAACATTGCCGTAGTAAATCAAATTATCATTGTTTTCACCCACAGCAATCCTTTGAGATACCTTTTTTCTTGTTCCCTCTCGGGAGGGTCCGACCTTCAAATAATTTTGGTCTAAGCCCCTATGATCTGACCTACCAAACTGAAACTGACGAAAAACAATATCATGAGGCCAAAATTCTGGATCAATCATTTTTTCATAGTGATGCCTATCTTAAATGGCTTGTTTCTACTCAGATACTTTAAGGGTTCGTCTATAAAATCTTCATCTTTAAGAGTTGACAATCTAGATTTGATATATTGCAATCTCACTGGCTCTTTCTTCTGCTATATACTCTAAGGGCTCTACCAACATAGAGCCTTTTCCTAGTTGGAGCCCCCCCTAAAATCCCCTGAGGAAATTGTGGCCGTACCCCTTTGGAAACTTCTTTAGATAGTTTTTGGTTTGAGTTTTTCAGGTAAAGGTGGCATATTGTTATTTTCCTGCCCTCGACTGTTAGTCACAGCAGTCTTAATACCCTCTGCAACTTGTTGCTGCGTAATGGGTTGTCGTTTATGGAGAGACTGTTTATTGCTAGAATCTCCCCCATTTTTATTATATGGAGATGTGTGCAACCGAATGCCCGCCACAACATCCTCAACAACCTGCTTTGAGTTTTTCATCCTTTCATCATTCTTCTGAGAACAACTTGGACACCAAAATACCATAATACGCGTTTTCAGTAGCACAACACGGATTTCCGTTGTAGTAATGCCGCAACACTTTTGGCAAATAGGATTTTTACAGGAATCACATGGATATCCAAATAACTGAGCCTTCTCATCTTTGGAAGTACATCTTGAGTTGCATTTAAAATACTTCAGATCGGACATCTTAGGGTTGGAAAAAACAAATCACAAAAACTCACTCCAAGCAATTTGGGATTGCAAAATCATCTTATACAGGGCTTCTTTAGTACATATAGAGTCTGATAAAACAACCAGTACCAATTTAATATCCAATAAACTGCATAAAAGACTTTGCAATTATAAAACTAAAAATCGGCCGGAGTCCTTGGTGGGAGCTATGGTTTCATCGACGGCAGCCTGGGACGCAGCAAGCTTATTCACTACGGAAGTCCTTAAGGAACTCCGACGTATAGAAAGACAACGAGCAAAAGAATCGAGATGGTTAGAAATAAAGAAGCCGAAACCTGAAAGAAGAGCAATAGCTAGATCCTCCCGTGAAGTAATGCCTAATGGCGGTTTCACGGGATACATTTGTTACTCTCATTAACATTTTTATTTTTCATAGTAGTATATTTTAATGGTATAAGTGTGCTGATTGAGAAATTTTAGTAAATGGCATCTTTCTATACTTAAAAGTGGTTTCTTATATTTTACAGAGAATCCAATGAGAAAAAATGTAACGATGACTATTTGATTAAGTCGGAGGAAGTTGATATTAAAAGTGAAAATAAAGAGGACATCTCAGAATCGAAGTAAGAAATTCAACATTGTTATATTCATTAAAAAGTTTTATACATTGTCAGCATGGTTAGACCAAAATTAACAATTTTCACTAAACGATTGGTTATAAATGACCCTAATTGGGGCCGTAATTTCTACATTTTACTTTATCTCAGTATGTAATATTAAAATACAGGACGAAAGAAGACACATTTTATGTTATGAGGGATTTTAGTTAAATTATTTTTCGTCGCCTAGAAATTTAAAAAATGCTCTGATCTGCTGCACATGATGTTTACCAAACGGTTTGTGATAAGAAGTAGCCAAATGTTTGAACGTGGTCCAATCAATAATTATACCACCTGCTCAAATGACGGTTTCTAAAAGGTGGGTGTTTAGAAGGTCAATCAGGAAGGGATCATTCTTCCAATATCATAAGTATAGAAGATATAAAATATTACATAATACGAGAGTCATGTTAATATTATTGTAAATAAAAAAAGGTTAATATTTTTTGGAATTTATTCGCAATATGTTTAAAATTCTTTTCAGCAGCTCCTTAAAAGCTCCCATCTATCCTTATTTAGGTATTCCTTCAAAATAATGGGAACTGCGGTAACAATCTTCCTCAGAATAAAACATTTTACCTCGCAAGTGTCAATAGCCAAAACTCGGGAAATCCAGCTAGTAAGACGGATGATCAATATTACTTTTATAATTATGCTTTTCTGCAAAAAAATGGCGAGCATGTCGTTTAAAGATGAAAAGTGTATTGCTGTGGTTTGAAATTAAAAAGATTATCTATCTTTCTATCTATGCATTCGTATTACATACTTGTCTATTTCAGTGGTAGGTATTTTGGAATTTGTTGTTAATTATTAAAAGTTGAATCTGAAATAGGCTTTCACAAAGTTTCGACGCTTCTTTTAAGCTCTTCTCTACTAGCAGTGGCTTTTCTAGAAACGTCAAAACGTTCCTTAACCAGTTTATTTCAGTTTAGATTTTCCAAATAAATGGGAAAACTCCTGGCGAAAACCCAATTAATTGGCAATTTCACACGAAACAAACAAATTCCGACGATACCCAGGTGTAGACTACATTTTTAGCCGTTTTGTTAAATTTATGTTTTAGTTTCAACATACTTTGGAATTTGAAATTCATAGATTAGCTCAGTTTTAGGAATTGCGTGCTTTTAACGGTATAAAATGCCTGACGATTGCCTTACTTTTATGATTTTTATGAATGAATTGTCGGGTCTCTTTAGGTTAAATGTCTTCGGGATAATGTCCCGCTGAAAAAAAAAAAAGAATAAGCCAGTGATGCCAAAAACTATTCGCCAAAAAATTTAAATATTTTCGCCAAGATACCTTTTTAATGTCACTTGCCAAGATTTCAAAACTGATGGGGAAATCTCTACTTCTATGCCTGTCTTAAGGAGGCCGTGGCCAAACCTACCTTAGGGGACGATGTGTTGTTATGATGCAGCATAATCACCTTTTCGAGACCTCTAAATACTTCAGGTATTCGATGTACCATTTAGCTATGACTATTTTTTGCAGGCCATGGCCATGAGTAGGGGTGGGCAAAATAATCGATTAATCAATTAAAAATCGATTATTCGATTAACTTTTTTGAAAATATCGATTATGTTGATCAATCGATTATTCCTATTGATTGATTATTTCGATCATTCGATTATTTTGGTCAATCGATTATTAGATATTTGTTAAAATATTAAACGTTTAATCGATTAATCAATATTTTGCCCACTCCTACCAACGGGGTGGAATTCGTTGACTCCTACCGACTACTTTACAACAGATACAGTTTTTAAAATTTCAAATTAGTAACACAATGTTAATAATAGCGTTGTAAATTTAGCCAATAGGGGATCCTTATTTCGACGCGCCATTTTCTGACAGTCTGGCTTCAGTTGTTGCACAATTAGGTGCAACACCAACACATAACCTCAACGGAATGTTTGCACGTTAGCCGTATAATATAGTCTTTATCTTTAAATTATGCATTTGGTTGATTGGGTTAGTTTGGGAGTTTCTAACAGTACAAGACTCCAGTGCTCCCTCTGAAACGGTGTTTAGTAAAGGAGGTCAGATCGTAAGTGATCTTAGATCCTCGCTTACTGGGAATCATATAGAGCAACTTGTTTTTCTTACAATGAACAAGTAACCAAACACAAAAATTGAATTTACGATTTTTATAAATAATAAAAGTTTGTAGAAAATATTATTCTTTAAATTCTTCTTCGTTTATTAGAAGTTAATAGTTATCCCACTTTGCAAAGCTGTAGCACCTTGATCGTTCAACTTAGAATGGCTTACAAACTCGTACTCAAGTGATCTAATAGATTATTAAACACTAAGATAGGAATGTACATACCATTTTGTTATCACTTTATCAGATATAATGTTTTGTCCGGTATTTGTATTAATAATTGATTATTTCGAATAATGGATTCTCTCGATTATCGACAATCTAGGATATATCCGTTAATCGATTAATCGATAATTCGATTAATCGATTAATATTCAGAAAATATCGAATATTTCGATTAATCGACTACTTGATTATTTCGATTATTCGATTAATTGAGTATTTTGATTATATCGATTATTCGATTAATTGAGTATTTTGATTATATCGATTGTTTCGATTAAACCAGAATGATCGATTATTACAAATAATCGAAACTCGATTATTACTTTCAATAATCGCCTAGCCCTAGCCATGAGTTCATTTAAGGCATGTTTTTACTGTGCTAATAACAATATAAAATAGTCTGCAACAACTTATTAAATATTTTATTACAAAACATTATTTCACTAAAAAGCATTAAATTTAAACTCACCATAATTTGTCATGTGCTGTCAAAACTGATGTTTGTTTATTTGTTGCTCCATTAAGTTTCAACCTTTTAGTAGTTTGTGAATTGTTTTTTTGTGATAAGACTTTCCGACGACTTTCGGTGCCCCGTACCTCCTCTGCATGGTCAATTGAAGAACACACTGGATTCAGTATATTTAAGCAAGAACTTTTCAATTTTCCTGGACTCAAAAACACATTTTACCATTTTTTTTTCATCAGCTGATGTTGACAGTGTTGACAGGACGACGCAAACGAACTTCTTTGGAGCTCATACCGACGTTGCCAGCTCATTTTGGTGTTTAGTAGAGCTGGGCGTTGAGATCGATATTTTTCATTTTGGTGCGTCATAGAGCTGGGCGTGGATATCGATATTCCTAACGAAGATTTCGTAAATATGAGTTCCAATGCTTGGAATTGCTACAAATGCCATCAACCATGTGAATTAAAACCAAAAGATGTGAAAACTGATTTATTTGGCTGTCCCTGTGATATCTGCAAAAGAGTGGTCTGTAGGGAGTGTCCTGGAGTGTATTGGTACAGGAAGTACGTTGTGCTCCCGCCGATCGAGAGGAATGTTTTTCTTCTATCCCGACTGTGCGTCAGCTATCAAGGAGCTACCGAACCTGAAAGTGGAACTGGAGGAACTTAGAAGTTTAGTTGGATCAATTAAAAAAGATGTGAGCAAAAACACCTCCTTTAATAGTGGTTTTGACACTGAACTTGAAGCTGTCAAATCACAGATTGGATCTTTTGAAAAGTGCATAAATCCATCTGTATGATTGCCTCAGGCAGTTTCCAATTGCTCAGGGAGGAGTGATTCAGTCAGTCAGTAGTAGAACAACAACCCATACCTAGGTTACCTGCTATGGCAGTATCCGAGGCGATCACTAATGAGGTTGATCTTACTGCAAACACAGGCAGTTTTCATAATAATATATGTAATGGGAATGATCCTTCAAATGCTGATACCTGCTCTCCTGTCGCATATAACCTGACTTGCAGTAAAGATATGAACATTCTGGCGCAATCTCTGAGGGTTTTTATTAAGCATGAACTTTCTCTACAAACCAATGAAATTAACCAGCGTATTAACATACTAAAGGATACAAATGTCGAAATGGTTAACATGCTCTTCAAGATGCCCCCCCCCAAACCTAATATGGAAGGAAGAGGTACAAAGGTCGCACTGGTGGAAACTCGGCTACTGAGTCTCCAACGGAGCACGTATCCTTAAAGGTAGCGTCACCCAAACTGCCCTCACTAAAGAACTCGCAATCAAGTATGACCAACCATGGAACTCGCAATCGCTCCTGGAATTTTCTGTCAGGACTGGCCAAGGACAATTCTGTAAAGGATGTCTTGTCGTACCTTAGCTCTCGGGGGTTTTTCAAGTTGTGAGTGTGAGGAGCTAACTACATCAAATGACCAAGTCAAGTCTTTTAAGATTAGAGTAAGCCCTAACATTATGCCCCAGGTAGTGGACTCGGGGATTTGGCCCAAGGGTGTGGTTGCAAGAAGGTTTTTAAACCAACGGCGCCGATTTCTCAACAAAAAGAAGTAACAGCCACCAATAAGTTTAATAATGTTATATTACACCTTAATATTCAGTCACTACGTTCAAATGTACACGAATTGGAGGTATTCCTTAGGACTAATCCTAGGATTAAAATCCTTTGTCTTATTGAACAGTGGCTGTCCGAAACGGAGATAGGTGTGACACATATACAAGGCTTTAATATGATCTCTAAATCTTGTGGGCAGACAGGTTGCACGAAGGGGTGTGTATATTTGCTAATGAATAAGTAAGTATCGGTGTTGCGCCCCCGGGAGTTGTGTGTGAGTTGGATTTCGAGGCTGCTGGGATTAGGTATGATGAATCTCTGATTTATACTATATATCGGTCTCCATCAGGTAACTTTGACAATTTCGTTGATGGGTTGGAAGATTTTCTGACTGGACTAACTATTACTGATAAATGTATTATCACTGGTGACTTTAATGTGAGGTTTAACTCTAGCCAGAGTCAGTCTCGTAGAGTTGTTGACCTCTTCTGCAGTTTTGGATTTAATCCATCAATAAAAGAGCCCACCAGGAGGAAAAATTTCCTGGATAATGTTTTTACAAATATTCCTGGATCCTCATATATGGCTACTGTTAGTGATGTCTCTCTGTCAGACCATTTGAGTATTTTCTTTCAATTCAAGCAGGGTTCATTCATTCATGATGGGTGAGACTGCATGTGTCGGCTACCGTCCTATAACACGCTTGGGCTTACTGAATTTCTACAGCTCAGTGGAGACAATAATGTTAATGCCTCCTTCACATGCTTTGTGGATACCCTTATTGATGCCTACCTTGGCTCTTTTGAGTTGAAATCCAAGTCAGTTAACACAGCCAGGGGCGTCTAAGTGGTTTGACAATTCTCTGAGAGAAATGAGGGATAGATTTTGCCCTTTTTTGCCAGAAGTATCCCGGCTTGATGTCTGCTGAAATTGTCGGAACTACCGCGCTGATTATCGCAGAAAGATTCAAGTGAATAAAGTGGAGGCAATGATAAATTTATAAATCAAGCTAGTAATTCATCTCAAGTTATGTGAAAAGTCATAAAAGCTTTCAACAATAACGTTAAAGAGATGATACCAAGCCAAATAAATGCTTGTAATTTTAATGCGTCATTTGTTAATGCTCCAACCACCATAAAACAATCGCTGCCTCCGCCTTCGCGAAACTCTTTGACCTATTTGACTGGTAATTGTGGTCCTGGCGTTGCTTTTTATGAAGTGATTGATTCCATGAACAATAGTCCAAGCAGACCCATTTGACTTCAATACGCGGCGCATTAAAACTATAAAAAACTTGATTATTGTTCCCTTGACGAGATTGATTAACATGGCTATCACAAGGGGCATATTTCCTGATTGTCTCAAAGTCGCAAAAGTCATACCGATACATAAAGGTTCAAAGTTGGCCTATTTCTCTAGTCCTAATTTTTGGTAAAATTCTTGAGACCTTACTGAAGAGTCAAATTGAGGGTTACTTTGAACAAAATTTATTGTTTTATGTTAAGCAACATGGCTTTAGACATTAACACTCAACCGATTCAGCGCTCAGGGACTTGTGTGATAAAATTCTGGAGGGTTTTGGTGCAGTTTGCACACTCAGGCAACATTGTACGATTTGCCAAGAGCTTTTGATTGTGTAGAGCATATTATAGTTCTTTAGAAGCTCGCTTGCTACAGATTTGACATTTTGGCAATATAACTAATAAACTGCTCCAGTCTTACTTATCAAGCAGGAGTCAATATGTTCATTTTGAGGGTGATAGGTCCCAGAGTTTGTTGTTGACACATGGTGTATCGCAGGGCTCTGTGCTGGGACCCGTTCTTTTTCTGGTGTATGTCAATGATCTACCCCTGATGACACAACATCTTTGATTGCTGATCGTAGCCTGTCCAGCCTTGGTATCACAGCTGATCAGTCATGCACTGGACTGGGGAAGTGGGCGGTATAAAATTGATTAAAACCCAGAATATAATTTTCTCCCTTAGAGATTGTAGTTCTTGTCAACAAACTCTGGATGAAACCATAGCTTCTCTTGGTATCACCCTGGATGCGGCAGTCACATGTTGAGCAACTCTCGTCCAAATTATCAAGGTGCATATTCCTAATAAGAAATGTGTCCATCTCAGTTTCAGCTTGTACGCTCAGAAGTACATATTTTGGATACTTCCACTCCATAATGACATACTGTTTGTTTAATTGGGGCCACTCTGTCCATATGTTCAAAATATTTGCGTTACAACGCAGATGTATAAGAGTGTTGGCTAATCTGGGCTATAGAGAATGCTGCAGATTACAATTCGGAAAACTGAGAATTCTTACTCTGCCTTGTGCTTATATTCTCGTATGCCTACTATTTGTCAAGGAAAACCTTGAGAAGTTTATTACTCATGCTGATGTTCACTCACACTGCACTTGGTGCCGCGGTATCAGAGGCTTTACTAAAGATCCCGTAATGGCACATCTTATTATGGGATACAGTTTTTCAATGTGTTGCCTGTGTGCGTTAAGGATCTGCCTCTTACTGCATTCAAGGCCAAGATTAAGGAGTATTTAATTAAAAACGCCTTTTACTCATTTGAGGATTACCTCCAGTCCAACTTTACTGACCTCCTGTAACCTGACTATTTATGTCTTGTGTTATGTGTTGTTCTTAGTTGCATTGTTAGTTTTGAGTATTGTTAGATGTGAATAATTTTTGTCAGTCATAAGTTTTATTGTATTTTTTAGGGTATTGCTTTTTATATTTTTTGATTTGTGTAAGAGTACTTTACGTGTTAACACTAATAGATAAATAAATAAATAAATATTTAATTGCGAGTTTAAATGGTATATTCTCAGATATTAATGTAATTTCGAATGTATCTAGCTATGTAATTTATTCGACAATTTGTACAAAAAGTGAAACAGGTAAACCATAGCGAATTTATGATTTTGAAGATCTGTACCGGTAGCAGTGTATTATAACACCTCCCCCTAGATTATCAATTAATTAATGTAAGAGTTGGCCAAACGGCATGGGATGATGGATCTTTACCATTTTAGTACAAATCTATCATGGCAAAGTCAAACAAAGAAATGGGCCTCAGTCCCCGGCAGACCTTAAATGGTCAGAGGCTGCTAAGAATCCCCGGGTGGCCTATTAGGATTTGTACCTGCAACGTTAGAACCATGTATGAGGCAGGCAAAGTGTACATGCGTGGACCGATTCTGGAGAATGTATAATAAACGACCACCAAATATATTACTCAGGAAACAATGAGGGACAGCACAGAGATGGAGTGGGAATCATTTTAAGTAAACACCTGGCAAAACACGTGATCAGTATGACCCAGAATCTGACAGGATAATGGTTGTTCGGATTGACTCCTTGCCTGTTAAAACAAATATTATTCAAGTGTACACACCAACAGCTGATAAACCTGATGAAACCATCGATAGTGACCTTACTAATACTCTGAAAAAGCTACCCAAAGACGACATAACTCTAATTATTGGAGATTTCATTGCCAAAATTGGCCAAGGAGGGTGCGGGAAAGTGATAGGACCTTTCGGATAGGGAGAACGCAACGATCGATGAGACCGACTAAGTAGGGGAACTCGGGGCAAGACGGGGTAGCTAACTTTGAACTCGAGTTTAAAAAAAAATAAAGCAACTGTAAATTTTCGGATAACGCATACTGCGTTTATGAAACATTTTAAAATAAAAAACTAAAATATATCTCCTATAAAAGTACATGAGTTAGAGAAAAACGCACTTTTAACAAATGATGCAGATAATCCATCTTACCCCACGCATGGGGTAAGATGGGGTATGTATTGGAAACCTAGTTTTTCGTCTACTGACAAAGAACGCACAGATGTACTACTTCGTCATCTTCTTCCTCCTCTCCCGCACATGAGCAATGTGCCCATTTTCTGCATTTCCAGCACTGAACCCACCCTTCAGTAGATTCCGAGTACAGGTAATTACAATAGAGACATGCTGCATCAGCAGCAGCATCTCCTGAAGAATCTGATGTTGAGGAATCATTTCTTGTTCTTTTATCAGCAGCTTTTCTGCTTTTTTATCGCTTTCTTCTCGAAGTTCGTTTTTATAGGGTGTGCTCGCGAGGACGACTGTTTTTCCCCGCTTTCTTTTCGGACGTGCTGTTGTGCTGCTAACTGCAGGAATAGGAAGTATATCCTCGGGAGAAATTATTAAAAACTTCTCTGGTGTTATATGGCCTGGATGTTGCTGCGTTGGTGTTAATAGGATAGTAGCTTGGTTTTCGATGTCCGAACGCTTTCCATCTGGCCAAAACGAACAACCCGGTATGTTTTCAGGAAGCTTATTTTGCTTCTCAGATTTGCCATTTTTTGGAGTGATTGCGGTGACTGTTTCATTCCTAACCTCAGTTTCCTTCCCAACATTTCCATTTATGGATATAACTTCAGCGGTTGTCCCTTCAGGAATTGGACGGTTGCTTACTTCTGCTGCAACGAAATCAGCATCGGTGAAAATATCTTTATTGCAGGGCCAAATGCCAGTCTTTCGGAATCCATTGATTGCTGTCGCCATATTTGCAGATTTGATAAAGGCATTTCCAAATAATTTTGCAATTTGGAACTGCGAGACCACACGACCGGGATTCGCACGTAGCCAACAGTTCACCTCTGCTTCATAATATGTGCTAAGAGGCTTCATATATGCAACATCCAGTGGCTGTAGCCTGTGCGTACAATGTGGGGGATAACATAATAAGATGACGTTGTGTTCTCGAGCAAATTCAATAAGAACTATGTTTTTGGTGTGTGTGTGTGATGTCCATCAAGCAAAAGTAACATTGGTGACTCTTTAGAAGGTCCAGTAAACTCAACAAATCTCTTAAACCAAGAAAAAAATATATCGGTTTGCATCCAACCAGACGGGTGACACTCAGCCCATGCACCAGGAGGACAATCGTTAAGTAGTTCGGGATTCAGCCGCACCCTGGGGAAAATGAACATAGGTGGCATATATGTACCTGCCGCATTAAAGCATACTTCAACTGTTACAGTTGTTCCCCTTTCAGCTGAAGTCAAAGCAGCGACTTGTCTTCGTCCTCTCTGTGCAATAACTTTAGATCGGGACTTCGGTACAATGGATATTCCTGTTTCATCACAATTCCATATCTGATTTGCCGTCAACTTATACTTGTCCACAACTTCGTACAACAGCTCAAAAAATTGATTTACCGCTACACGGTTGAAACCCATTGCACGAGCAGCGCTTGTGTTCTCTGGTTTTCTAATGGCCAAAGTTGGATGACGTGAAAGAAATAGATTTACCCAGTCGTTTCCCGCCATTTCTTTATCTTTGGAAAACGAGTGTTGTTTTCCCAATCTTGTGGCCCACTGATAGGCGACCTTCCTTAGTTCCAGTTTAGTCAACCCGAATAATCTCTCCTCCATTTTCTTTAGGTATAACACGAGCTGCTCCTCTTCATCTTTAGTAAACGTAGTGGATTTAGGACCTAAAGGTTGACTAACTTGAAACGCTGGCTCATTGGGTGTCTGTCGACGCTGCTTCACTTTCCTCTCTAGGGTCGTTTGAGGCACATTGAATGATTTTGATGCTTTGTTGTAACCCATTTGACCGCTCACTACAGCTTCGATTGCACTTCTCATGCTCTCTGAAGACCATTTTCCTCGATCAGTCTTCCTTTGATAGTTACGCACCATTTTCTGGAATAAAAGAAAATACCAATTAACTATGCATCGCCTAAGATATGTGGATATTTTCCTCTAATTAACAATAATTTCAGGGAAGTAAGTTCTAATAAAATCATATGGTATAATGGGGCAAGACGGGGTACCACCCCATCTTGCCCCTTGTAAGAAACCCCGTCTTGCCCCGAAATGCAATTTTTAGGTTAGGCCATTTATTAATTAAAAGTGTAGTGGAATTTAGAAATATTTTCGCGGCAATACATGCTTTAACAAATACCTTTTAATCTACGATACGCTGCTTGATTAAATATTTTGAATTACTTACCGTCATTCGCCAAGAAAAAGTCACAAAACAAAATAAACACCTGCAGAATTCACACCGGTATGCACGTTTGCACGACTGACGACATTTTTAGCATAAGAGCGAGCGCTCAAACCAAAAGCACGTGTTTTCTAACGTTCAGCGAACATGATTTAAGCCTCGTCCGAGAGATGGTACTACTTGTTTTGTCGTAATAATTGGTACCCCCTACTTTTGCCATAGAAGAACAGCTGGTAGTTACTAACACATTTTTTAAACTACCGCCACGGCGATTATATACCTGGACATCACCGCAGGACTCCCCTGGCCACGTGATCAGAAATCAAATCGATTATATCCTAATCAACAAAAGATACAGAAATTCGATAAAATCGGCGAAAACAGACATTAAGTCGGACCACAATCCACTAGTCGCTAACATCAAACTGAAACTTAAAAAACTCAAACAAAGGAAAACGGCAAGGTATGACCTGAGCCTACTAAAGGACAACAACACAAAACTCAAAGTACAACAATACATGGAAATCAAAATTACTCAGGTGGAAATAAATACTAACATAGAAGAGAATATTCATAAACTGGAGGAGACTAGCCAAGAAATAATAGATAAATTCCTGAGCCCAAAGAAAGTAAAGAAAAAACCGTGGATGACAGATGACATATTGTATTGATGGATAATAGAAGGAAGGCCAAAGATGATAAGTCGACATATAAACAGATCGACAAACATATAAGATGCGTAATAAGAGAGGCCAAAAATAAATGAATGGAAGAACGCTGCAAAGAGATAGAAACCCTAGAACACCAACAACAACACGACTCATTTAATCTTCATAAAAAGGTCAAGGAAACTGCATGACTGTATAAACCGAAAACACCCGGATACATGACAGACAATCAAGGTCACCCAATACTTGACATAGAACAAATAAAATCTACCTGGATAGTGGATACAATATGTGGAGGAAACATTTAATGGCAACAGAAATAACATCCCCCTCAACGTTGACAGTAATACAGGACCTTCAATAATACATGAAGAGGTAGGAGCCGCAATCAAAGGAACGAAAGACGGTAAGGCAGCGGGACCAGACCCTTTTTTTTTCGAATTTCTAAAACTAATGGATGACAGCAGTATTCAATGATATAGATTCCTCAGGAAGAATCCCACAAAGCTGGTTAAAGTCCACATTTGTAACCTTACGTAAAAAATCAAATGCGAAAAAATGCGGGGATTATAGAATTATCAGCCTCATGAGCAATCTTCTGAAAACTTTCTTAAAAATAATACATAAAAGAATATTATCTATAAGAAATATGAACAACACATAACCCTGCGGCAGGGATGTATACTGTCCCCGTGGCTTTTAACGTTTACTCTGAACAAATTATGAAGCTAGCTTTGGATGGGATAGATCGTGGGATGGATGAAGGAATACTTATTGGCGGTGAGCGTCTTAACAATATTAGCGTCGCAGAGACTAGTCAAAGATATGTGCTCGATTTCAACATCAAAAAAACAAAATGTGTGACGATCAGTAAAAATCAAATACCAGCAGCATATGTCTCTAGCTACGTCTATCTTGGTACAAATATTAATGACAAATGGGACCACTCAGTCGAGATAAAGCAAATATTTGAGAAAGCTAGAACAGCATTCATCAAAATGAACAACGTTTTCAGAAGCCACAACCTGCCCCTTATACCAAAATACGCTTATTGCGATGCTATGTATTCACGGTTCTTCTCTACGGAGTGGAATCATGGACGCTGACAGAAGCATCCATAAAAAAATCAGAGGCATTTGCGATCTGGTGTTACAGGCGTATACTGAAGATCTCCTGAGTGGTCTGAATCTCCAACAATGAGGTTTTACGTAGAATGAATAAAATATCTGAAATTCAGAACGAGGTAAAAAGGCGTAAACTCGAATACCTAGGCCACATTATGCGTAACGAACAACGATACAGCCTGTTACAGCTCATTCTGCAAGGAGAGGTCCGGAAAGAAGGAGAATCTCTTGGCTCCATAACTTAGGAACATGGTTCTCTCTATCAACCATATGATTTTTTTCGAGCAGCAGCCAATAAGATCAGAATAGCCATGCTAGTAGCCAACATCCGAAACGGATAGGCACTTTGAGAAGAAGAGAAAAACTATATACAACTTACCATTAATTTGGTGAAACGTGTTTGTTACATTAAATTCACGACAAATCAATACATCTCAATAAACACTTTAAACGTAACAAAGACCGGCACTGTCAAGTTGAGCAACATTTTAATGGCGGATCCCGTCACCTGCAACTGTCAGTGCTAGGCGGAATTTAGAATAACACACTGGCTCCCATTACCCAGTGGCTCCGATTCCTCCGCGTTCCCCTACCTCTACTTCTAAAGATATCTTAGGTTCCAACACCATTATATTCTCTTGTTTAAACGTACTATATCTTAGGTGTTTTTAAAGCTTCTATTTTTTTTAGGTTTACTAGTGTTGACTGGTTCCGATGCTCAGATTGTCCATATAAAACTCTTCGAAGCAACTATTTCAAGAAACATCAAATCAAGCATCAAGACGAAGACGCAAAAGGTTGGCATAAATGTCCAGAGTGTCCTTATAAAACAATCCACAAAAGTAATTTAAATACGCATAGCAAAATTCATAAGCCTCCTGATCAAATGCAATGGTTTTACTGTTTACAATGTTCATTTCAAACAAAGCAGAAACAATGTCTAAAACGCCACTTAAATAAACATAAAGCCAACGAAG
>MU193065.1:0-22613 GCA_016904865.1 Pissodes strobi
GAACGCCTTATATATTATTACACTTTTAGATTCTACGGAATATTGAAAAGATTTTATGTATAATGTCATTTGCCTGTTTGAAACTGTTTTTGAAATATTCACAGTTGAAAATTGATATTTTTGTAACTTTGACAGACTTGCAATTTTAGACTAACAGTATTTTACAAACAAAACATACCTCACGATGCTCATTTATTTTACACGAGATTTTTATAAGATAATACCTGAGAAACTCTCTGCAAGCATTTTTCATATTTCGTACACGTGAGTGTACCACCCATGGTCTATTGTGGCTCAGATGTGTGATTTCCACTAGACCAGAAGTTCAATCCTTTTCATTAAAAAGGATTAGTTTTCAAATCTATAAGTGTCATTTGAGAATTTACGAATACTGTTTGTCTGGTTCTTTCCATTGCTGGACAATGGCATAAACATTGTTTTTTTGTTTTCCAAGCACTCGGTTTTCGGAAAGTCCTATCTTGTGCATGTTGCTTTTAAACGGACAATGGCCAGTGTACATGCTAACCACAACCTGTATCTGCTAACGGCCAAATTGAACTAGTTGTCTAGTTCTCGCTTCTGGTGACAGATGTAAAATGGATTATCGATGAATATGGCCTAACAGCTGATTGCAGTGATAACTCTTTAGCATTGGAGGAGTTGGTCAACTGCTTTAGTTTTTATAACTGCTTCCAATATAACCATATTTATAACAGTAGGGACGTTCTGTTGGATCTGGTATTTTCAGATCTGGGTGGCATTATGGTTGATGTCGCGTCAGATAGGATTCTGCGCAGCAGCACATATCATTCGGCGATTGACGTTGATATTTTTCTTGACCCACACATCAAGAACTCTGACTATGTTGAGTATTTTTCTGATTTCCGTTATGGTGATTACATTTCACTAAATAATTATCTAGCTGGGGTTGATTGGGGTATTTTGTGTGGGTTGGGGATTGACAGTGCTGTGAAAAGTTTACAATAGAATCAGAGAGGGACCTGATTTGTATGTGCCTATGAAGAAGTTTAAAACCCCTTCCTTCCCTACGTGATTTAATGCCGAACAACGTAGTTTAATTATAGCAAAAAAAAGTCATGAAAGGTTTAAAACGTTCGGCAGGCAATGGGACTACCTTGAATTCTTTCAAGGTCCTTAAGATCAATGTAAGGAAATGGGGAAAACATGTCACGAGACATATATTAATAAGATTCAGAATGACATTAATTGCGGTCAGAGATTATTCTGGTCTTTCATTAACGATCAGAGAAAATCTCATTGTCTGCCGGCGAGCGTCAGTTATGATGATTCTGTCAGTCATAATGACCAGGAGCTTGTTCACCTTTTTGCAGACTTTCGCGAGTGTTTATGGGTTTGATGCAATTGACGAACAACTCTACTATGAATTTAAAAATACAATTAATGTTGCCTCATTCACGGTCACCTGCGCTAAAATCTTTGAGAGAGTAAATTCTATGCCTTCAAAACCTGTGGACCTGATGGTTTGCCCATATTTTTTCTAAAGAAATGCATATTTACTTTGGTCATTCCTCTGCAATTTTTATTCAATCTCATTCTCATCTGGCATATACCCAAATTCTTGGAAGTTTACTTACCTCAAACCAATTTTTAAATCGGGATCGCGTGAGGGTGTTACTAACTGTAGGGCTGTTTGTGCCCAGTCAGAGATTCCCAAACTTCGTTACAGAGAAACTGAGTTGAGACTGAAAGTATTTTCTTAATCCGGGACAAGATGGATCGAATCTGCTTATATACGTGCATTTTATAATTAATTGCATGGAGAGGGGACTGCAGGTTGACTCTGTCTATACAGACTTTTAGAAAGCCTACGAGAGGGTCAACCACAGCTTTCTCATAGCCAAGCTTAATTCTATCGGTGTGAGGGATACAGCTCTTGCATGGTTTGCTAGTTTTTTAAGGGGTCGCACCCAGGCTGTCAAATATGGCTCTCCTATCTCTCATAGAATACAGGTTCCCTCAGGGGTGGCACAAAGTTCCCACTACGGTCTTATTATCTTTAATCTTTTTGTGAGCGATATTGGCAACTGTATAACTAATTGCCGATGACCTGAAGGTCTACCGACCTGTAGGGTCTCCTGAGGACGCCCTTTTGTTGCAGAATGACCTGACATGTTTTGTGAAATGGTGTCAAATTGACAAAATGGAGTTAAATATCAATAAATGCTTTCAGATTTCTTTCTCAGGGTTTTAGGATCCACTTAAATTCCACTATGAGTTAAATGACATACCTATTAACAGTATTAATAGTATTTGTGACCTGGGTATAGAGTTTGACGTCAAATTGTCATTCTCTTCTCATGTCCAAAACATTGTTTCAAGAGTCTTGAAAATGCTTGGCTTTGTATACCGATCATCTAGAGACTACGTTTAGAATCTGGATTCCTATTTTTTTCCGGTTTTACAATAATGCTAGCAACAACCACTACTTCACTCACTTCATCATTCAGTATCACGCATTCATCTATCTCACCCATGTAACAATATTTAATTACTTCACATCGTGGTGGTATTGTCGTATAGTAGTCACATTTTGACTGTAAAGGTATGGTTACTTTATTATTTTTACTACAGAGGGAAATTGAAAAATTCTCGTACTTACTGCTCCGTATTTCGAAAAAAAGCGGCACCTAATACACCATGTATACTATCGTCAAAGTTATCAACAATAAAAAATTCATTATTAAATTCCTCAGCATTTATCATAAACGAAATATTTGTCGAACCTACTGATAATGCTGAACCAGAAATTCCTTTTATATTTATTTTCTTAGTTGTGTTTATAATTTCAGGCTTACTCAAATATTCAGCATAAATGCAACTAATACTCGCCCCGGTATCAATTAAAAATAACATCTCGTCATTTCCATACCTTATGCTTGTCTAATTTAATGCATTAATATTTAAATTAAATGCTTCTGAGTTATTAACATTATGAGCCTCGAAAAACCTGCTGATTGTTACGATTTTTTGTCTGTTTATTATTCTCGTCGTTTTCCGTGCTATCGGCAAAATAAAACCCACGTGTTTGAAAATTTCCTCGATTTCGTCCAGATCGTCGAAGTAGAGACCGTCCCCGCCTTTGTCCTTGATACTGAGTTGATTCCGATGTCTGTTGTCGATCGAAATTAAACCTTTAGCTTACACTATTATGACTACCATGGTTAAATAATATATTGCTATTGTGTTAGGTCTGTTATGAAATATTGTTCTGTAATATGGTCGCCTAACTATAGAATTTATATTGAGGCAATTGCGAAAGTACAGAAGTTGGATTGTGAAGGGACCGGACTTGTGAAGTATTTTTCGAGGAAAGAAGTACAAGTACGTCAAAGGGACCGTTTGAACATTCTATGGTCAATACAAGGTAACAAACGGCGGAAATGGAGCAAATAAATAAAATATTGGCCGATTTTATGGATAATTTAAATGCTGAGAGGCGAGCGGATCGGCAAGAGGAAGAACGTAAAAAGCAGATAGAACAGGACCGGCTTCAGAAAATTTTACAAGATCAAGAAGATAAAAGGCAAGCTGAACAGGACCGGCTTCAGAAAATTTTGCAAGACCAGGAAGAGAAAAGACAAGCAGAACAGGACCGGCTTCAGAAAATTTTACAAGACCAGGAAGAGAAAAGGCAAGCAGAGCAGGACCAGCTTCAGAAATGGATGCTGGATGTAATTGTAGGCGAGCAAGGAAAATTACAGGGACAAAATGAGAAATTTGAAAAAGAAGTAAACAATATTCAAAAAGAAGTTGTAAATGTACAAAAAGAAGTTGGAAATGTACAAAAAGAAGTAGGAGACGTACAGAAAGAGTGAAGAATCTACAAGCAGAATTTACCAGACTAAAACATCAAGCACCCACCGAGAGGGCATTCACCTCAGGACAAAACATCAAACCTCCAACGTACGACGGTCAAACATCCTGGACAATGTACAAAAGACAATTTGAAGCCGCTGCTGTTGCCAACGGTTGGAATAATGAAGAAATGGCTACATCACTAGTGGTAGCGCTTCGTGGATCTGCCCTGGAATTACTGCAGACCATTCCCATCAGCCATCAGGGGAAATATGACATACTTGCAGCTGCCCTAGAGAGACGATTTGGAGACCAGCATAGAAGACAACTGTATCAGGCACAAGTTAAGTCTCGATATCAGAAGCCTGGTGAAAACCTGCAAGAGTTTGAGGCAGACGTCAGACGTCTCGTTCAGTTGGCCTATCCGGAAGCAACGGAAGAATTTCAAGAGGAACTTGTTGCTGAATATTTCGTGGACGGTGTCAGAGATCCAGAAACTCAGAAGATGTTACGTCTAGCCAAATTTGATAGCAGCCATGAAGTTTTGGGTCCAGCCCTAGAAATCGAGGCGGCCTGTAACATCTCCAAGCCAAAAATCAGGGCCGTATCCATCCAGGAAGAAAAGGCGACAAACAGCTGTGAATTAAATGAGATGGGTGAAATTTTGAAGAAATTAACGGAAGTTCTTCAGGCCACGGCGAGATTCCGGGAGCCAATGGAAGATAGGCCACGTAACCGAAATACATCAAATCAGTGCTATAGATGTGGCAAGACTGGACACTTCAAAAGGGCCTGTCGAGTACAAAGATTCCAGGAGCCAATAGAAGATAGGCCACATAGCCGAAATACATCAAATCAGTGCTATAGATGTGGAAAGACTGGACATTTCAGAAGGGACTGTCGAGTACGGATATTCCGGGAGCCAACAGAAGTTAGACCATGTAATCAAAAGGCTATAAATCAGTGCTATAGATGCGGCAGGACTGGACATTTCAAAAGAGACTGTCAAGTACAAAGATTCCGGGAGCCACTAGAAGATAGGCCACGTAACCGAAATGTTCCAAATCAGTGCTATATATGTGGCAACATTGGGCATTTTAAGAGAGACTGTCCAGTACAACTACGACCTACAGCTCCATCCAGAGACAACAGCAGTTCAAAGCCAAGTCAGGAAGAGTTGAAACAATATAACTTTAAGGCTAAGCACAGGGAAGGAAGATGGCATAGTAATACATATGCTTTATCCAGAAGGTCATGTGAGGATAATTATAAACATCGCCAAAGAATTGACCAACGAGAAGGAATCACTCCCATTAAGCGAATCAAGTTTAAGGTTGATCAGCAGTGGACCACAGAGCAACTAAGGAAAGATCAGCTTGAGGATAATGAAATAGCACTGCTACTAAAAGCTAAGGAAGAACGTCAACCAAGACCAAGCTGGAGAGATATTTCAACTAAGGGATCTACTTTTAAATCTCTGTGGGCTCAGTGGGACTCCCTGGTAGTTGAAAATGGACTCCTTAAACGAGCCTGGGAAAGCGCCAATGGCAAAGTAGTGAAGACGCAGTTAGTGGTACCAAAGAAGAGGGTAGCGGAAGTTCTGGACGAAGTACATAATAGAAAGTTTGGTGCTCATCTAGGAGTGAACAAAATGATTGACAAGATCCGCGACAGATTTTACTGGGTCAACAACTGCCAGGATGTGAAATCATGGTGCCAGCAGTGTTCAACCTGTGCCTCAAGTGAAGGACCTCAGACAAGATCCAGTGGGAAGATGAAACAGAATGATGGGGGACTACCGTTTGAACGTCTCGCTAGTGACCGAATGAAGGCTCGATATGATCTCCAAGCTAACTCTAGGGGATTTCGGATGAACGATAAAGTCTGGTTATATAACCCGCAAAGGAAGACAGGAAGATCTCCCAAGCTAACACCAGTATGGGAAGGACCCTATACGGTCATCAAAAGAATTAATGACGTTGTGTATAGAATTCAGCGTAGCCCCAGGAGCAAACTGAAAGTTGTCAACCTCGACAGGTTGAAAGCATATCACGGGCATGAAGTAGCTGATCGGGACGATCAGAATTAAGAGGGAGGCAATGTTACGGCTAGCCTATACAACCATCCGAACGTTTTTGTGCTACCCTATAAAACTAGCCGCCGCCGTGCCGCTCGCTTCCCTGTCTGTATGACTCATCGCCCGGCCGGTCGCGAAGTTTCAGGATCGCTGGAATTGTCTCGATGGCCTCGTCGAGATCATATAGAGTGGCGTCGGAATACTTCCCGAATATTCGTGATAGATTTAAGATTATATATAAGCAGACCTAAGGCGAATGTTAGTCAGTCGGTTAGTTCAGTTCAGTTAATCATTGAGTGTTGAATAGATATTAGTGGTAAAGTTATAAGACTAGTTTAGTGAGTTTAATTGTAAACAGTTGTGTGAATAAAGAGAGTATTAGTTGAAAATAGCAAAGTTGTAATTCTGTTAAGAACCCACGGGAAAAACGTAACAATATTTACAGTGATATTAGGGGGGTCTTGGGATTGTAGCCCTTGGAAGTACGGAGGATGTGTGCTGATTTGTGCTTCCTTTATAAGATTCTGAGTGGCCATATTGATTGCTCCGTAGTTCTTGAATTGGCTAACTTAAGAGCGGGCGAAAGGCGTGGCCGCAACAAAGACTTATTTTTCATTCCCTTCCACCATACAAATTACGGCCAAAATGAATCACTGACAAGAATGGTCAGGTCTGCGAATGCCAAATCTGATAATATTGACTTCTTTAATTGTTCGTCAGGTGGTGTTGCAGGATTTCCCGAGGAGCTAAACCTACAATAACAGCAGCAGCAGCCACAACAACAACAACCATAGCAGCCGCAACAACAGCAGCCCCAACCACCTCGTCGTGAGCCTCATAGGCCAAATAATGTCAGTTGACAATTAAGCTTCGATGAGGCGGCTGTCCAGGACAACAGAATAACGACAACCGCCCTAGAAGTTGGAATTGATGAGGATTCTGATGAAACGGACGGGGATGCCGAAACAGTTTGGTGGCAGCCGCAGCCAGTCTAAGACAATGATATAACGACAACCGCCTCCGAACTATAAGTAGCCCAGACCATGTAGTATCCCAGAACATTTAGTCCCCAAAACATTTAGTGATTAGGTGGCACTAGTTACCAGACACGCTTCTCTGTGCAAGGTGGATAATTTGATTCTCACGGAGCTCTGCAAACTCTAACAGTACCAAGCTACTGCTTCGTATGTAATGACCGCAATATATAGCCAGTTGTTTGGGATGTATGCCTCATTATTTGCCACAAATGCGTCTGCAGGTCCATAGTGACGAGTTCGCTTTGGCGTCAATTTTATCTAGATGCGCATTCCAGTTAAGTGTTTTCTGTTGGGTAATTCCGAGGTACTTCACTATTTTCCCAAATGGAATGGAATGATGGTGGTCTTAGGTTTTCCAGCCTTTTCTTCTTTGTGAACGGTACTATAACTGTTTTGTGCGGGTTCGCAGATATTTTTTTCCTTTCACACCAGTCATAGACCACGGTTAGCACCTCTTAAAGATCATCTGCTTCTTATAAGTATTACTATACCAACCGCGTATGCCTGCCACTCTACATCCCGCAGCGAGAGGACTGATAGCAAACCATCCATCATGAGAGACCACAGAAGGGGCAACAACACCCCACCCTGCGGACATCCCCTAACAGTCCTGAATATGTAGCCCTCCCCCTGTAGGGTTGTTGTAGGTACCCTGCAACTTAACATACTCCCGATCCAGTTGCCCTATCTGTGGTTCAACCCCTCTTTCAGCTAATGCTCTGTTTGGTAATGCATTATTGAATGCTCGTTCAATGTCTAAGAACACACCCACCGCGATAATCCTGTTGTCTAGCGCTTGTGTTATGTACCCGACAAGGTTGTTTAATGCTAGTTCTAGATTTGCCGGTCTGATACGCATATTGGTGAGCATTTAGTGGATACTCACCACGCGCACTCGTTCTAATGTGCACGTCCAGTATCTTTTCCATGTATTTCAGCAGAAAGGAGGTGGAACTTATTGGTCTCCATGAGGTATGTGTTGATTCCGTCCTCTGTACAAGTCAATAATACTAATTTTTTCAAATGTGCCACATTTGTGCCAAAAGTGTCCAAGCTTTTTCTAGTTAAGTGTACTATATCGAATAGGAGCTACAAAATTAACTGATTCAAGAGAAAATCATAATTGAAGGACTAATGATGTGCCAAGAAATAACCTTAGAATTTTTGAAAATAAAATTAGGTTTGGAGGAAAACTCTGCGGCAGTGCGGCAGATTGCGTTGAATTTATTGAGAAATAGTAATTACCAAACCAATTTGTATGTAGGCCAGATAGCGTCGATGCTATTAGTGTCCGTCTAACCAAAGTAATCGTCTATAATAATAATAGTTGATGCTATGGGAATGAATATATGCATGCAATTATTGTTAATAGAATTTTCCTTATCATTCAAAAAAAAAAATGACAAATTCACAAAACATAAAAAGTTTTACAATATCCCAGTTTTATCACAATTTTCAAATCTTTGCCTGTAAGTGTCTTGACAAAGACACGGCCCTTTTTTGCATCCGTTTTTGTCAAGTGATAATTGACCTATTCCATATAGAATGACGTAGCCTATGCACATAATCAAAAATTAAGTCTAAGTAATCGAGAACGACATAATCTACGTCTCTACAAGGGATATGCGATCGAAGACGGTGACATAACTACTGAATATAATTCGAAACTCACACTAACCATCATATTTATTTATTTATTTATTTTTAAGGTCCGAAACGAAATCGAAGTGGTAGCGCACAAACGTAGCAATTGGCTGGCGTGGGCCGGCTTGGGTTTGATGTCAGTCCAGTTCGGAATCCTAGCTCGACTCACCTGGTGGGAATATTCGTGGGATATTATGGAACCCGTCACGTATTTCGTCACCTATGGAACGGCGATGGCAGCGTATGCCTATTTCGTACTTACAAAAGAGGTAATTATATAACTAACTACTAGGCCATGCCTTCGGTACTCTTTGAATATGCTCCTTTGGAGCAAATGATGCAATTTCTGTTAAAAAATGAAGTGCTTTGTTCCAACTAACATGGATTTGTTACAAAAAAAATCTGCATTAATAATTTTTTGACCTATAGAGAAGGCTTGGACGCAGGCGAGAGGCCTACTGCGGTATTTTGTGATCTCAGTAGGGCTTTCGATTGTATCAACCACCAAATTCTTCTGTTGAGGATATATAAATATGGACTTAAAGGTGGTAATTCATGAATGGATAGAAAGCTTTCTCGGGAAGGTTAAAAATATGGAAGGGTTTTTTCAAACGAGGTCAGCTGTTGATGTACGGATGGGGGTATCAGAGAGCCCAATATTGGTCCTGTGTTGTTCCTTCTGTACTATGCAGGCACAACCCGGCTGACCGTGCACGAAAGGTAACTGGCGATGTGGATATCTGTGTGAATAGTGATATATTTGCCGCGGCAGGGACTTACAAGTTCCTTGGGGTGCACATTGACAGTACTTTGTCCTGGGAACTTCATTATCTGATCTGAGCCCGGATGCCTTTAACGAATACTTTGTGGAGATAGCTCAGCGACTCGTTAATCAAAACTCCCTCTCCATATGTGCCTGCAACAGGTTCACAATGACCCTCGGCTTCGGTTCTCATTCCGCTAATGCACTTGCACGGAAGTTGGGGCTGCTATTGATGGGCAACTTGAATACAATCCTAATTAAATGCCTACCCACATGCGTTCAAGATAAGCAGAACTGTCCCAGTATGTCAAAGTAGCAATCAAAATATACCTGATAACTATAGACCACTATCCACAATACTTAATTCTGCTTAGTGCTCAGCTGTCCGAGTACTTTGAGTCGAACGGCTTGCTCGCTTAGGCACAGTTTGGATTAAGGAAGAACAAATCAACAACTATTGCCTTGCATAGGTTATGTGAGGGCATAGTCGGGGGCCTTAAGAGGAGGGACTATGTAGGTGCTACATTCTATGACTTCTCCAAGGTTTTCGACTGTGTCTCCCATGACATATTAGCTACTAAGCTAGAATATTATGGGGTTGTACCAGCGAGCTGTCAGTTTCCAATAGGCGGCAAGGAACATCCATAAATGAGAAGTTATCAGTGGAGCGGGTTGTGCGGCACGCTTTACTATTTCTTGTATATGTCAATGATGTGGCCTCGCCCCTGCCACATGTTAGTTTGGGTTACCTCTACGCGGATGATATCAACTTCATTACGAGTTCTGTGACCTACGAATCTTTTATGATGGAAATGAATGAGTGTACCGAGGGCATTGACGACTGGTTTGCTTCCAACCATCTCAGTCTCGACCAGAATAAAACAAAGCATGTAGTTTTTGCCCTGAGACCACATGGGAGTATTGATTTCACAATCGGGTGAAATTTCTTGGAGTCACCTAACTACTATATAAAAAAAAATCTCTGGAATTTTCGTACTGCGAAACCTCACAAGAACGGTTGGGATGGAGCTCTTTTTGGAGCGGCACTCTGTAAATACAGAGTGCCGCTCCTGGTGTTTTATCATGCGCTGGTGCACTCACCCTGTGTGTATGGGCTGCTTACCTGGGGGCATTCTGCCCACGCTGTGAGAGTCTTTGCATTGCAGAGGAGGGCAGTTCGAGTCTTGGCTCAGGTTGGTTACCGTGATGATACTCGACCTTTCTTCCGGAGTCTCCGCATACTTATCCTTCACTTTATCTACGAATCATTAATATATGTTCCCAACAACCTGGACAGATTTGTCGCAGTCGGGGAATTGCATCAACATGGTACAAGAGCACGTGATGATTTGCGGGTGGGGTTCCTCAGGCTTAACAGGTCTTGGAACGCGAAGATTTATAGATTTATTTCAATTTTTACCATACTCTTTAGCAAAATTATCTGAAACACTAATAATCTTCAATGTAAACGAGTATTAAAATATTTTAATGACAAAGAAAAATTTAAATATATTCGTCAAAAAGAAGTTTTTCCATATAAATATATCGATTACTATTTAAAACTAAATGATGTAAATTTGCCAGATAAGGAAACTTCTTATAATGATTTAACAAATGAACATATTTCCGCAGGAAATTATGATTATGAGAGCCAAATTTGTGTTTAATTTGTTTTAAATTAATTCGATTGGTGAATATTCTGACATTTATTTAAAATCTGTTATTACTCCTCGCAGATGTTTTCGAAAATTTTAGAAAAACATGTATTAGCACTTATAAATTAGATCCTGACCATTATTACACTTCTCCAGGTTTAAGTTTTGATGCATGTTTACGTTACACTGGGGTTGACTTAGAATTGCGGATCCTGATATGGTGCAAGTATATTATGTATCTTGATGCAACCAATCTTTATAATTATGCAATGTCGCAATATCTTCATCTTATCTTATCACATATTGAATATTTCTGACACTGCAGAAACCGGATATGTATTTGAAGTGCCGGCTTTCTTTAACAGATTGCCAACTACAATTAGGAACTTGCCACTTAGGGCATTTAAGAATGTGTTTAAAAATTACTTAGTGGATAAGGCATTCATGAGTTTAAAATATTTTTAACCTGTACTGTAAGCGTGAGTGACTTTAACTTTTAAGTTTGCTATTTGTGTGTTATTATTTATGTTTTAATGATGAATTTAATTGTGCCTATTTTTTGTATTGACGAATGTAAAAAGTTACACTGATGAAATATATTCTATTCCATTATGCGCCTATTGCTAGCAAGGTAAGAAGCTAGTGCTTTTTAATCAAAAACGTCTTCAGTTTTAGGTAGAAGAGAGATTCTTCCATTTTATTTCACTCAGGTAAAGTGAGAGCACAAAATTCATTAAACTGATTACCCAGCAACAATTACACTACGTAATTACAGCTGCATTCCAAGTCAAAAAAGCTTTATTATAAAAAGATAAAAATCACATTTACAAAGCTAACCATAAAATTTTTTTAGATAGGTACAAAAAAAGTTTGATGAGGATCAAGTAAGTAAATTATACAAATACAGTACCAAGTACAAGGAACATAAAAAATAGAAAATAGGTATAAAACATCCAACAACGGACACCTTGTTAATAAAATTTACATATACAAATAAAAATAAAAGATGAAATAGACATAAACAACACGCGCCCGTTTTACAGGGAGTCATCAAAGAATTCGGCAACATCATAGTAAGCCTTTCTCAAAAGTAATTCCTTTACCCTCCCTCTAAACACCCTGTAAGAATCAGAGGATCTAATATTTAGGGGAAGGTGATTAAAGGCTTTTTTAGCAAAGTAGACAAAGGACTTCATAACCAGAGCACTTCGGGGAATCAATAAAGGAATAACATTCACTTGCCTAGTGTGATAGGTCGGACAGGACCCAAGAAGTATTGTAAACTAGACAAACACTCTCTAGCAAATATAAACATGGAACAGTCAAGATCTTTTGTGAAATAAAAATAGGTTTACAAGAATGCCGAAATGAAATATTAAACATAACCTAAGAGCTCGTTTCTGCAAGATAAAAATTGAAGAGAAGCTGGCAGCACTGCAACATCCCCAGAAAGCTATACCATAAGTAACGCGTGTCTCTATTAGAGAAAAAATAAGCCGAGCTCCAGGTGGTGAGAAAGCACTATCAAGGCATAGCAACCAGAAAATAGCCCAACTGAAAGAGCCCTGATGTGCTCCTCAAACTTCAAACTCTCAGATAGTGTCCCCCCAAGAATTTGGCACCAGCAGCAGGAAGTATTTGGTCACCGCCCAATGAAATATTAGCCAGAGAACACTTGAAGCTCAACATGTTAGTCTTTGGTGTGTTAAATGATACATTGTTGCTATTACACCAGGTTCTTATGCGAACTGAATCAGCATTGATCATTCTCTCCAAAACCCCACCATCACTCGCACGCCAAACAATAGAAGTGTCATCCGCAAAGAGCCTAACAATTCCCCTGATTAGATAGGAGGCAAGATCATTGATATAGATCAAAAAGAGGATAGGGCCAAGAACGGAGCCTTGGGGCACTTCACAATTTATTGGCAATGAGTTAGAGACCTTGGCTTGATATGACACTGACTGCCTACGGCCATGCAAGTAGGATTTAAACCAATTGAGAATTATACCCCTAAATCCATAAACCTCCAGCTTCTGGAGCAACAGATGATAATAGACACAGTCGAATGCCTTTGACAAATCGCAAAATACTGCTGCTGAAAGTAGATTCTCATTTGTACTTAAGTGAATGTCTCCAAGAAGAGAGAAAATAGCATCCGAAGTTGATTTTTTACTCTGGAAGCCAAATTGAGAACTGGATAGGATTTTATTTGCAGTGAGAAATGAAAGCACTCTTTTTTTTAACGAGTCTTTTTATTAGCTTACCAAGAGAAGGCAGAAGAGAGATAGGACGAAAGTTTTCTGGAGAATTAGAGTCACCTCCCTTGTACAGAGGTACAACCATAGCTTGTTTAAGAATACTGGGAAACTCTCAAAAGAGAGATTTATGACTACCGCAAGTGCTTGCATCATCAAAGCCAGAAGAATTTTTACTTTCGAAAAGCCTAAGAGTGTCTACAACCTCAGAGACACTTACTGGTGCCAAAAAGAAAGAATTTGAGACCCTCTTGCCCGATAGGTATTCCAGGGGATTTATACCAGGATCGAGCTGAGAAGGTAATACATCAGCAACCGAACAATAAAAATTATTGAAATCGTCAGGAGACAAATGAGAAGAAGAGACTAGCGAACGACCATTATTTCCCCTAATCTCATTGATAATCAACCACGCCTCTTTCTGTGTATTGTTCGAACTTGCAATTCTTTTGTTGAAATAAACGCTTTTCGCACATTTAATAACTTTTCTGTAAATATTCCAGTATCGAGACAAAAATAAATTGAAGGAAGTACTGTAACCAAAACACTTTTTTAGATAGTTGAGGCATCTCAAATTCCTGGCAGAGGTTCTAATCCCCCTGGTCAACCAACCTTTTTTAACTTTATTCTTAATATTTACAATGGGGAAGGCCGAGTTAAAAGTATTAATCAGGGCATGGTAGAAGGAAACAACTTTTTAAATTTTGTGTAGTTATGGATAAATTTTGTACACATCTCATTTTAAATCGCCTCTCAATTACACAATTTCGATTTTTTCGGTAATAGTCCGATATAATCAATAAATTTTAAGTTTAGATTTTTGTTGCACGTCTATTCTGGCTTTAGATTCAAATAATCAAATATGATCGAAATATCACTTCCATATACTCGATTTTATTTGCATAATATCGACGAACACATAAATGACAATTCTGAGGTAACTGAAACGCTTTTGGTAGCAAAAGCCAAAATCAAGCTGTAACGATTTAAGTTCCTGATGTCTTTTGGAAATTTACTAAGTTGCCGGCTAGTATAGATTGATCGCGAATTCTACTTACTTGCTCAGTTCTCAAAGAAACTGTCAAGTATTACCAATAGAAGCTTAAACACTGTCAAAAATTACTTGATAGACGTTAAGAACTGCAGAATCTCGTTTCTTACCGGAAATAAAAGATGTTCTTAAAAACAAATTTACAATAATTTTATGCAAATTCTTCCCAAGTCAAATGTATGCATAAAGAAAACTGTACATGCTAAGATCATAGTACAAAGCTGATCGACGTTTCACCAAATGTCCATTGTTCTGTGATCTCTCGTCAAGATGAGCATTACGAGCCACAAGCAAAATAAACAAAGCAAATTTAGTTTATAACTTTAGCAAGGAGCTAGGTTTACAAAGAGAAAAAAATATATAAATTCACCGTCAACTGTCGGTAGAGAGAGGAAATAAAAATCCAAGGTATATATTTCATAAATTAGAAATAAGAAAAGAGACAACTCGCCTTAGACTTTTAGAAAGTAGGATTTCCTAAATCCTCCACCGGCAGTAAACTGAAGGTCTATTGGCTGCCCATCCGTTTCTTTCCAAAATTTGGCACAGCCTTTGTTAAAAGATTAACGCTTAAAAGTGGCGGATTGGAGCCAGGAATTAGCTAAAACATAAAAGACCAACAGAAATCGGTAATAAAGTGAGGTTAGTTAGAAATTCTCCTTGCTAACTTCAACTACGCAGTTAAATATTCCTGTAAAAGTTAACGAAATTCACGATAAATATTCAGTAAAGGGACCAATAAGATCATTTACTCAACAATATCTTATAAAAAGTGCCTAGATGGCCAGGATGAATGAAGAATCCAATTTATAAATTTAGATATTAGAAATTTAACTAAAAATATTGTTGATTAGATCATAGCCTCGACAATCCCTTTACAATCTGAAAAATTGTCATAAGCCACTTCTAAAACAGAGAAATAAATTCGATAACTTAAAACGAAATGTGCAAAAATCAAATCACATCCGATAAAAATAAAAATGGGCTCTCACCTTGATTTGAGATCGAAGACAAAGCTACGTTGACCGTTCGATTTTAATACCGGTCGCATCGAAAGGAATAGGAGGGAGACTATCAATCAAAATTACGATATTACTATCGCCCTCTATCCAAAGGCTAGTATAATAAAAATATTTTTATAGAAAACGATGTAGAAATAATTAGCCTACAATTCTAATGACAGCTCCACCTATGTATAAAATATCTAACTTCTAGCGAAATCTCACCTAATTACCGAAACCAAATCGCATGTAGATATTTGCATAAAAATCACTTTGCAATACAAAAATCTTAAAATATGAAAAACCATGTGACGAGTATCTCGTTACAAAGCAAAGCGATGCTGTCGCGACCTACACCGAATTTGGGAATGAACGCCACTCGAACCATTTCCAAGCTTTTGAGATATGTGCACACTTTTTGGAAGAATAGTTCTAGTTTTCACAGTAGATCCTTCTCTTAGAGCTTCGTATTAGTCCTTTATATTTGCACTGAAAGGTTTGACGTTCCACCCAGTCAGCAGGTTGTCGAGATTATCTGGCCCTGTTTAAAAACCTGAAGCATGTATCTCTTTACGTGCTTTAGCGTATACACATTTGGGAAAACGTCATTTTTAGAGATTCAAATTGAAGCAAGAATTTATATAAAACACAAAAAAAAATGTTTTGGCTCTCGTGAAGTCCATCTGAGGACACGCTCTATATACATTATTACCAGTTAAATGAAACGAGGTATTTTCTTTAAAATGTTTTACTTTATTGGATTGGATAAGATTTAATGATAGCTATAAAGACCTCGACACGAACCGTAGGTGCCTACGACCCTGGTGTCATGAGTGCAAGTGACTTAATAGACATTAAATGTGAGTTGCATATTTTTTCTGTTATAGCATATAATAGAATAGAATTGAAGGGAGTTGGCGCTGGTACCCGACTCTGCGACTGGAACATATACAGGTTTATTGTAGCACTCCGAACCATGCTTAGAGGACCTGATCCAGTCTGGTCTTCCTAATCATACTCCACAAATGAAGTACCGGCTCCTCCATGTACCTTGCAGGTCCGGTTTGGTGTCCCGCCCTTGCATACCTGAGCCTGCAGAGAGCCTCACACTCGCACCACACGTGTTTTGGAGATTCCTCCTCCTGATAGAACCTGCAACGGCTATTATCTGCCAGGCCGATCTTTTCCATGTGTCTGTTCATTCTACAGTGACCCGTCAGCTGACCCTCTAATATTCCTATCGTCTTGCGCCTCCTCTTAAGTAGATCTGCCGTGAATTTTGGGTAACCGTGTTTTATGAACTGTTTGGCCTGTAGTTGCCCTGGTGTTTGTAACAACCAGTTTAGAGATTGTTTATCTATCCAGCTTTTAACTGCTGTTTTGAAGACTCTTCCTGCTATCCCGCAGTAGGCTCAGGTCCCAATGTAACCTTACTTTACTATAGCATTCTTTGATATTGGCTGAATATTGCTGTGATGTTGAGTTTTATTGGTTATTGACCTCTGCTTCGTAGTGAATCGCATTAAAGTACAGGTAATAAATGACTAATAAATCAGTTACATGAAAAAGCAGGAAATCACAGAGACCACTCGAGAAGCGGCGTAAGGCCCGACAGAAAAGACGAGGCACGGACGTCGGACAGGGACGTGGCGCGGACGCGACTTAATTTAGTTATTCACCATTTAAAGTAAAGAGGCAACGCTGATAAGGGAAGTCAGGCAGAGACATGTCTTTACGCGACCGATCCGCGTTTCTTTTTAGTCTCCAGAGGCACATTGAAGAGGAGAGACATTTGTTTAAAATGGGCGACTCCGAACTTAACGTGCATTTAATTGAATTAATAGAAGAAAAGTCGTGTTTATATGATGGCGATAGTATAGAAAGATCTTAACCGCGCCTACGTCCTTGCCGCGTCTCTGCCACGTCCGCGACGCGTCGCCGCCCCATCTCTTCTGTGGGCGCCGGGACTTAGAATTCGGTTTCCTTTGGTCAGTTTATTTTATGTATCAATTTTATGTACCTTGTCAGATACCAGTGGCAGGTGGCATTTTTTCACTTTTAAGGGCAGTAGCATTTAAACCTACTTTAACATGAAATCCTTTCTTGTAATTCTTATAATAATAAAGATATTGTACTTTGTTACCTTATAATATACCTACCTACGTTGTGTGTCAGAGGCTTCATAGCCACTCTAGTATATCGAAATTTTTATTAAATTTGCGTGATTGGATACTTATCATAGGCGCGGTTTTATATAGAAAAAATTTCTGGTAATTTTTCCATAAATTTACTATTGTAGTATAACATATTCGGGTCTGTTTAACATAGTTGAATGAGATAAGTTGTGCTTTGTCTTTATTTGGCCAATCAGCGTCATAATAGATTTAAGAAAAATAGATTAAAAAGAAGACCAATACCTACGTTGTGTTATTATTATATCTTGCACAATTTTACATACTCAGAATGCGTTCGACGATGACAAAATTAGGGAAATTTGAGGGAAAGTTGCGTCACGTAAATTAAAACACAGATTCCTAATACGCCTTATTTATTAGAGAAAACTTGCCAAATTATTGGAGAAAAACGTGCCGGATTCACGAGGGGAAAGAGTACGGCAGAGAAACCCTCGATCTAAATTCCTAACCGAATTATGTTAATAATAATAATTTAGACGTTTATTTTAGCAAAATTCAGGATACAAGTAAAATATACAAAAAAAGAAAAATATACCTAAACGTCCTTGACAGCTGCCGAAATATGCACAAAGTGTACCTATTTGTATGGCAGTTTATCCTTCCACTCTTGCGTTCACTAATATCTGTTTTGCTTTTGGTTCACAAAATTGTCAATATATTCACGAGAAATCGCTTTTAAAAGCCACTCTGAGACAATGTTAAACAGTCTCGGGGTCAGGTATAGAAAGCTTCTCTGTCCATATGCTTTCTGACACTTTGAAGTTGTAACTCTATTTACTGATCTTAAGATATAATTTGCTGCAGTTGAGGTTAGACATTCATGTGGTTTTTTTAAAAGATCTCAAAATCATTCTGTAACAGAAAAGCTGTCTTATTTCCATCACACCACTTAAACGGTATAAGGAATCAGTTGGAAAGAGCCTGTTCCTGCCAAAGATTATCTTCAGAAACCACTTTTGCATAATCTCTAAACTTTTAATGTATCTAGTACGCCGCCCCAACCGATAATACCATAAATAAAGTCACTCTGAACCAACGCAAAGTACAAAATTTTTAACTGACCCACAGACAAGAATTTCTTCAGATATCCGAACCTTGGCAAGATGCCTCTCTCGCCTTCTGAACAATATATTTTACATGTAAATTACAACGAAGATTACTATCTATTATTACACCTAAATATTTAATTGACCTCGTAGCGGGTATTAAACCAGTGTTCACCATTATACTTTGTATATTTTTTGTGGTCTGTTCATTACAAGAGAACAGCATGCATTTGGTTTTTTAAAAATTTACAATTAAGATATTATAATCAAACCATTTTTTTATATTACCAAAGTCACTCTCAGCCTCAGATATAACACGGTCCCAAGTTTTGTTTTTAAATACCACAACAGTATCATCCGCGAAAGACAGTAGGCTTGTATACTGAATTCTATCACTCAGATAGTTTTTTATGATGTCAAATATTTTTCCTCTCAGGCCGTATCTCTTTATTTTTTTCAATAATAACTGATGTGAAACTGTATCAAATGCTTTGGCCAAGTCGACGAAGACACACAATGTAGGACTACTTTCATCAATATTTTTATAAAGCTGTGATGTCAGCCCAGCAATTGCGTCCTCCGTCGACCTGCCCTCCATGAAACCAAATTGAGACTCCAAAATTAATTTATATCTTTTTAAAAATTTTAGTATTCTATGTTTTATAACTTTTTCAAATATTTTTCCTATATTTGATATTAGAGAGACTGGCCTGTAATTTATTATTTCTGACTTACTTCCACTTTTAAATAATGGAGAAATTACCCCAAGTTTAAATGCCCTTGAAATTTTTTTTTCATACATTTATTTATAAAAAAACTTAAATGAGGTGCTAGTGCTCCAGCTATTGTTTTCAGTATCTCGGCACGAATGCCATCAAAACCTGGAGATTTTTTTGGTCTTAAATTTTTAATGATCTTTCTTATTTCTTGTTCGGATGTATGACCCAAATACATGCTGTTTGTAAGTTCAGGTTCATTGTTAACAAAGTTTACCGGTTTTGTAATTTTATTAGCAATTTTTTTACTTAGGGAGCAATATGTTGATTGAACTTATTTGCAATTTCTTTTTATCTAATATTTCAACATTATCACATCTAATTTTTTTGTATTTCTTGATGTTTTTGATTTTTATTGCAAACCCTGTTGACCGAATCCCATAGTTGTTTACTATTGTGTTGATTGCTCATTAGTTGTTTTATTGTTACCTTATTTGCAGAAGCTTTAAGCTTTTGATATAGCTCATTCTTAAAATTTATTATCTTACAAGATTCTTGCTAATCCATCCTTTTCTCGAAACAGAACTCTTGTTAATTTTATTTCTTTTTGTATTTTTTTGAACAATATTTATATTTTTTATTAAAACTTTTATCATATCATCTAAGTCCTCACAAGCATACAAAGACTCTCAATTAATCATTTCAGAATGCTGCTTTAATTGGTAATAATCAATGTATTCTTTATAATGCTTTTTTAGTTATTAGTGTCTACTTTATGGCTACCTATTATGTTGTATAACATTTATTAGTATAATAAAAATTAAATTACTATCTCCCGTGCCACAATTCGTAGTTCCACACTTGTAACAATACATTTAAAACTGAAGGGGTTGTTGTTAGTTAGCCAGACGCCGCTGGAAGCTACTGAGGTCCTGGATTACGGAGGCTACCCAGCTATTTAGATGCAATTTGGGCCAATATCTCTAGAATGATCATTACATTTATAACTAGGATATTCTCCCGTCATGGTAGGAAATGGTTAGTAGATTCATCAAGTCCCTTGCGTACACTCTCAGTCATACTAAAATTAAAATCCTAGCACGAAAAGAGCAAATAATACATTTTCTGTTTTCATTTAAAGCAGTGTTGTTCACACAAATATTTACACATGTTATGCCATCAAATATGAATTTTCCATGAGAATAAAAGAAATACTTGTACAAATTATGTTAATAACAATATTATAAATTTTACTGACCTGTAATAACATGGGACAGCACAAAAGCAAGAAACCATTAACGAAAATCACCCGTACACTGCGCTGGTCTTCAATTTTCTGTCTCCCGTTATTACGTCGATTCTAATTCTGTTGGCGTTGGTTGCCAATTTGTTATATTTAATTCAAAGATAAAACTACTTGGCAGATGGCGCTGATCCACAGATTACTATCAAATTAATATTTACCAAAAGGTTAAACTACAATCAGATGTCTACCATGTGGTTCGGTCAACACCGGTCCTCGTAATAGCTCAACCTGCACCGTCTGCAATCGAACACCAGGCCTAGCTCGTCTCGGGGGGGTGGTTCGAACTTATCTTTTCCCACTATCAAGTTCCGTATTGTTGTACCTGAATATGGAATTAAATCAAAATAAGTAATAGTCCAAGTCGGGGTTGGACGCCACCAAGTTTACTTTTGTTGGCAAGCCCTATCGATGTTTATTGGGACACAGTAAAAAAACTTGGAAATAAAAGAAACTGAGTTCAAATTCAAATGTCAAATTAAGTAAATAATTACTTGACGAAGTCTACACTACCTGCTCGGTTACCATACAAAATCTACATTCTCAAATTCACCCTAAATAATAGCAAGCATGTGAGGCCAATACTTTAATTTAAAAAAGAAAAATAGAGCAAGCTCCTCTAGCCTATTAAGTAAATTACTATTTACAGTTATTGACTACTAGACACACCCTCTTGTCAACCTGATAGCCTAAATCGAAAGTTTGAAAGTTGTCAAGCGAAAAGGTTATAAACAATACAGAAAATTCCAACCTCTTATCAACCTGTCAGTCTAATTTAAAATTTGAGAAGTGTCAAGTAAAAAGGTTATAAAATTTTGAAAGTTCACTTCTTCGAAAAGCTTTGCTGCAACCTGCAACCTAGACGGTGATAGAAATACCGAATTTATCACATAGACTATACCAAGTTAATTTAACTCGGTTAGTATAGCCTTTTCAAAAGCCCGAGTTGCAAGTTTCAACCAGAAAACGTAGTCCTCAAAAAGCAATTTTATGATCTATTGTCAAAGCCAAATTAAAGTAAAAAGATAATGAAATGAATAAATTTCCTTGGATATAATATATCCTAAAGATTATCCATAAATCTAGCACCCGTAAGAAGTAAATAATGTTTCTAGGCCGGCGTAGTAACACTTCACAAAAGGTATTTAATATATATACTCTAGTGGATTATGATGTGTGTTATTACTTACTAAAGAAATTGATAAAGCGTTTTAGGAAAATGTTTGGGTACTAAATTCTGTTTAAATTTAAAAGTCTCTGCAAAGTAGTAAATATATCTGGCACAATAGTGCTGTCTAAACGTGATAGTAGGTATAAAATTAGACTCTGTATGTCAAACAGTCCAGTTTAATCAGCTTCCAGGTAATAGTGGCTCTTCCTACCCTATAGGGAAACAGCCATAGAACCCCGCAATAAAGCGCTACCGGAATTCCGCTGCAGAATTCAGCTAACTAAAAACCAGCTCCAAAAACCTCATAACTAGGGGTTTACCAAAACCTTTCTGGGTATCTTGAAAGGATCAACGGCCTATATTGCCTTTACGGCGGTTGCTAGAAATTTCTTCACACGCAACTGACCTTCCCTCTAGTGTCTCAAACGATTTCCAGTCTACTTCATTTACGAAATAAAATACTATTCGAGGACTACCTCTCAGCCCAAGGAAGTTTCTTTGGCCAATGAATATATAAAAGCCGTACAAAATCAACAGCAACAGTTTTCTTCTGTTTTGTCTCATCCTACTGGATCATATAGCAGAAACAAATCTGTAAACACGTCCAAACTATCGGCTGACATTCAACTAAAAATCCTTAAATATCAATTAAAATACTGCTTGTCAGAAACCTAGACAGGTACGAACTTATCGAGAAAAGACAATAGAGATGATTGACCAATCGATATTCATTCCTAAAATGACCTTTATAAATAGGAGAATTTCTACCCGTAACACCTTCTCGACCGATCTGCTTTAAGATCCCATAAAAACCCTCGCAAAACCCAACTTCAATTTATGAGTTGTTTTTCTCTTTCT
>MU193066.1:5511-23748 GCA_016904865.1 Pissodes strobi
GAGGCTGTTCAAAAATAAATAGCATCACAACAGTCTCTTCGGATAATGTTTTAAATTATTTACCTTTCGAAAATATTGCTATATTTTTAAGTAAGATTATTACATTCAATGAACGGGTATATGCTAAAGGTGAATATTTATTTGAAAGTTCAACAATCCTTTCTCATTAATATTATTTCAAAAATTTCCGGTATTCTTTTTAATTGCATATTCGAAACTGTGCTAAGACTTAATCTCGTTGATGAGCGATTTTGGATTTTTCTCATCCATTTTATTGCAAATAAATATTTTTCCTTTATTTTGTCTACCAACAAATGCCATGTCGATATGACGAAGAAGTTATTCTCCTACATTAAAAAGGGTAATCATTAATTTTTGGGATTTATTCCAGGTCTCATCTTGCTTATAGCAAATATTTAAGCCGTTTAATCGTACTACTTGAAAAGCAGCAGGATTTCATCATGAAATGGAAAACAATGAACAAAGGTTTTGCTGTGAGTGTAAACGTATACAATTTATTTATTTCGTTTTATTTTTGTAAATGATTGGTAGCAAAACACAGATTTAATGATGAGTTACATTCTTCCATCGCAAATATCAGTCTCCATTGTTATGAAAAGATACCTAAGAGTGCAAATTTTTAAATAATCTTCAAACTACAACATGTTTTAGCTATCATTAGAGTTTTTCTTATTGTGCATTCCTGGAAATATATATCGAACTTAATATGATTTTTCGTTAAATTTCTTGATTTTTACTTTATTTTCCTATCCCCATAAAATAAAATAAATACTTTATTTGAAATGTGGTGTGGGAAAGCATTTACGAAAAGAACTGCCATATAAAGACATAATACGAACTATTAAAAAAAGGATAACGGAGGGTGTTCCAAATATATATCAAATAGGATATAAATTTGGAATAATATCACCTCATATTCATTTGATATAAACAAAATATTAATTCTATATTTCTTTATTCAGGATGCTCGTATCCGGGTCAGTCACCAAAAGCAGAAATAATCGTACCAGCAAGTTGAATTTCCCAAGTGCTATTTGTGTTACAGAGACATACATTCTCTATGTGGTTTGTGGCTGTCCAACCAAAAATTGTTCTCTTTCACATGATAGCTGTCATTTAAAAATGAAAATACATTTAAATAATTTAATTAAAAAAGGCCACCATTAATTTTTTTTTATTGTATGAAATATGCATTGAATTTAATATAATTATTTGTTAAATTTCTTGCTTTAGTTTCTTTTTCCTATCCACCTAAACAAAAAATAAAAAAATGTCGATACGGTTTTATTTCGTCATGCTTGGTGAGTACATTCCTGAAAATATATAAGGTTTTCCATGTTCAGGTGGATTTTTCCCTAAAGAGCTTGCAATTTATGATGGAGAACGAAGTTGTACTGTATTATTTAAACCTCCGTATTGCAAGCATCTATTGAGTGAAGAAGATCTGAAAGTAGTTACATATTTAGAAAATAATCACCATGGGTTACTTTGGGAGTCTGGATTCATCGACTTGAATGATTTACAAAAAGTTTTGATGGATATATTAAAAATATATGGCAACCCAAAAATATTGATTAAAGACGATTTAAAGATGAATGTTATAAAGAAATTTATTGATGCGAGACAAATATTTAACTTTCCTACGAAGAATGAACCTAAGTTGAGTAAATTTAAAAAAACACCAGAATGCTATTTTCACAGAGGACGGAATGTTTGGCATTGCGCTTTAAACAATGCTAAACTATTATATAATTTTAGATTCTGTCTTTTAAATGATATGTGATTGATAATAATAATAAACAGACAATAGAAAAAAATTGGTTTTTTATTTCCGTTTTCTTAGGTAAGGAACGAACGCGTTGTAGAAATCCGTTAACATGACGTATATCCACATTCCGTAAATTTTAAGCCTATACCGGAATAATAGAAATCGTATTAGTTTGAAAATAATCTGCATTTAAATACCTTAATGGGTAGTGAATTACTCATTAGGGCACTGGGTTTTTAATCCTCAGCTTGTCTAGTCGACAGAGACGTAGGTAGTCAGCGAAAAATTGAGTAAAATCGAATATTTGCTATTAATTCCCATTTACTTTTGGTAACGTAATAAAAAATGGATAATGACAGATGACGTAGTACCAAATGACAGATGACAGAAAAAATAACCTATAAAATAGAGCTGCTTACGTGGATGATAATGGCAAGTATGACAGATGACGTAATAAAAATGGCGGCTAATAGGTGATAGATGACGTAATAAAACAATGGCCATTGACGTGTGACAGATGACATAATAAAAAAATGACGTATGATGTAACCTGTAAAACAGGTACGTCATTGGAATCGATAGGTTACCTTATTTTTATATGGGTTTAAAAATTTAAAATATATATAGTCGAAGTGAATGAAAAAAAAAATAACTTATAAGATAGAGTTGCTTACGTGGATGCTAATGACAAGTATGACAGATGACGTAATAAGAAAAATGACGTATGACGTAACCTTTAGAACAGGTACGCCATTGGAATCGATAGGTTACATTACTTTTATATGGGTTAAACAATTTAAAAATATATATAGACGAAGTGAATGAAAAAATTATGTTACGCCCCTGGCTTGGGATTCATCCGTTATGTGAAAGTGAAAGGCTCGGTGACATCGTCGTCGGTTCGAGTATTGGGTCATGCGTAGTGAGATGGGAGGAAATGGGAGTGGGAGTGATGTTGGACTGGCTATTTCCTTCTACTTGCATTATTAATTATGGACATTAGTGCATTACTAATTATAAACAAAGAGAGTTTGAACTTTGAATTAGTCAGGTAACAATCAGAGTTGATTTATTGATTAATGTTAAGGGTTAAATGAGAAAGAGCTTTGCAAAGATAACAAAATGTTTGTTTTCCTTTTTTTTTCTTAGTTATAGTCTGGAAGCGCCAGCCTTTCATTTTGCTTTAATTAACCCAAATAATGATTTTGTGCAACATTGTACTCGACACAATTGATTGATCGTACAATAAAAAGAACAAATTTAAATACTATCTTGGCCTAATTATTCCACTGAGATTTAAAAACCTAACCGGTTATGGGCCCAGGGCAGTAAGCACTGTAAGTAGCAACGCCAAGATAACCTCAAAAAAAGATTTAAAAATTGAAAGTACGCAAGGTATGAAAAGATGGATGCAAAATTGAATCTTGATAAGTTAGTTGAGTCTGCAGAAGGAAATGGAAAGTCGAATTATGTGGCTTGCAGATTCAAATTAAATCTATTGCTTCGTATGAAAGGACTGTTTGAAATTGTTACTGGTGAGTTACCTCAGCCATTTATCACAGACAGCGGTTATGCAGCTTGGATTAAGAAGGACATAAGGACATAGAAGCTCCAGCTATTATTGGATTGAATGTGGACGAGAATATTGTTCTAAAAATTACGACATGTTCGACATTAGCAAGTATGATTCAAAGACTGGAAACACTGTATGGAAAGAAAAGACAAAAATCTGTTGACATGCTGCAACAACAATTTTTTGCCTATAAATATGATGAAACGAAACAGCAGTTAAAAATTGTTTGGTAATCGATAGGCTGGCGCAAGAATTGAAAACCAATGGAGAAGATATCAAAGACAGTTGGCTAATGTCTCGAATTTTGAATTGCTTGCCCGCAAAATTCGATCATTTTCATGCAGCCTGGCAAGTCAGTAGCTGAAATTGCTAAGATGCTTATAAACTTGAGGAATCGTTTGCAACAAGAAGAAATAAGACTACAAGGACGTGAATCAGAGACAATGAGCAATGCACTAGTTGGAAAGTTAAATAAGTCTGGGAAAAATCAACAAAAGAAAAACTATTAAGAAGAAAGATCCGCAAAGTTCCAGTCAGAATAAAAATTCGTCAGGTCAATCAAAAGCAAGATGTAACAAATGTGGTGAGCCTGGAAATTTTAAACGTGATTGTCGCAACAAACCATTTCAAGAGTATTTGGACTATTGCAAAAGGAACTATGACTGTCACAATTGTCACGAGAAAGGGTATTTCTCGAATTAATGTCCTAAAAAGTCAAGCAATGAAGGTGACAGAGTGAAATCATTTGTCTCGGTGGTGATAGTGCCACAGTATTGAAAGAATTATCGAATCACCATGAATTGTGGATCAACGACAGTGGTGCGACACATCATTTGACAGGAAATTTAAAGTGGCTGTCAAATATACGTTCATTGGGAACATCAATTCCAGGATTGGAGACTCCACAAAATTAGAAGGCACAGCGTTAGGAGACGTTTATTTGTATGCTTATAATGGCGAAAAATGGTGTCAAATTGTCTTGAAGGATGTCTTGTTTGTTCCAGATTTATCGTTTAACCTTTTTTAGTCACGACAGTCCTGGATAAAGGTTATACACAGTCTGCAACAGCAGAAAAGTCAGTAATTATGGAACAAGGTCAACCAGTATTAATAGCCAAGGTTACAGGTGGTTTATTTCACATGATCTTTCGTGCAATGGAAGAGTATAGTTTGCCGGCAGTTAGTCTAAAAGTTTGGCATGAATGATTAGCACATCAAAACATACGACACGTGAAGGATATTTGGAAGAAGAATATAATAAAATATATTGATGACTGGGAAGATTATGTCTGTAAAGGTTGTGTGTATGGAAAACAGCACAAAGTTTCTCATCCAATCAATGATGTCGTAGCAAAGAATCCTTTGGACAGAGTACACGTTGATCTTGGAAATGAATGTTCATTATCTCGGTGGTGCAAAGTATTTTTTACTGTTTAAGGATGATTATAGTCATTTTCGGACTATCTACTTTCTAAAACACAAGTCTGAGGCAGTAGATAAATTAAATATCTTTCTGAATTTGGTCGGAAAGTGAAAATATTGATGTCAGATAATGATACGGAAATTAAAAATGTAAGAAGCAAAGAAATCTTTGAACAACTTTGAATATTTCACGAACGAGCAGCAACTTACACACCACAACAAAACAGCAGAATTGAGAGAGAAATGCGAACTATGATTGAAGCTGCACGAGCTGAAATTTACACTCACGATCTTGGACAAGACTTATGGGCAGAAGCATTGAATTATTCGGTATTTACAATTAATCAAACTGGAAATAGCAGCATTGGTGGAAAAACTCCCAGCGGAATTGTGGTTTGGTCCTCGGATTAGTCTCAAAGCAATGAAAAGTTTTGGTTGTGAGGCTACAGGATCATCAACGTCTGAAAATTGATAGAAAAAGCAAGAAAGGCATTTTTGTCGGATATGATATTGAAGAGCATGGCTATCGTATATATTTTCCAAATCAGCGTCAAGTAGAAGCATGTATTATTTGATGAAAAGATTGGTCCAGAAAGTGGCTTTCCTGAAATAAATTGCAAATCTGCTGAACAAATTGATCAAGAGACTGAAAATGAGTTAGAAGCAGAGTCAGAGCAACTGTCAGAGACAGAGAATGGAGTACAAGGAAAGGAGGAGATTTTTGAAAGTTGTGAAAGTGATCAGGCAGAACCGACAGATGAAATCATTAGAGATTTACCAAGATATGTACTAAGAAATCGTCAAGGGATAAAATATTATCCAAGATATAAAGATTATGTGTTGATTGGCGAAGCTGAAGACATATCAGTGAAAAATGCACTGAGAGATCCTCGTTGGAAGAAAGCAATGCAAGAAGAGTTTAATTCACTGCAAGAGATGAAAACATGGGAACTAGTTAAATTGCCATAAGATCGGAAACCGTTGACATGCAAATGGGTGTTACGAGAGAAAGCAGCTGGTTATGTGAAGGCACGTCTAGTCGCACGTGGTTTTGATCAACAATGTGAGTTAGTTTACAATGAAATATTTGCTCGACATGCAAGTATTAGACTATTGTTGAGTTATGCAGTGAGAAAAAGAATGTTTATTCGTATATTCGATGTCAACACAGCTTTCCTGAATGGAGAATTGTCTGACGAAATTTACATGTTACAGCCAGAAGGCTTTGATGACAAGTCTGGTAAAATATGTCTACTGAAACAAAATTTGTAAGGTTTGAAGCAAGCATCGAAAGATTGGAACAAGAAGTTTACTAAAAGCTTTGAAAAATTGGGATTCATAGACATGGATGATGATCCATGTATATTTTACAATGAAGAAAAGACAGTGTTGGTTGGAATATTTGTGGATGATGGAATAATGATTGCCTGTGATGAAAGAAGAGTGGCACAAGTTTTAGTTGGATTGAGCAGATAATTCAAAATGAAATTCTCAACTCCGAAGGATGGAAAACTATTTTATCTAGGAACGGAAATTGAACTGATGAAGAAATGAATATCAGTTACACAGCAGAAATACACTCGAAAGATATTGGCACGTTTTAGATTTGAAGATGCACATCCGATTTCAACGCCAATGGAACCTAACAGAGCATAAAGTAAATGACAAACTTTTGAAAGACAAGCTGTATCGAGAGGCTATTGGTAGTTTGTTATACGTGTCATCAATTTTGGGACCGGATATTAGTTTTGCTGTAAACTATCTAAGGCGAAGAGTTAGCGAGCCAAGTGTTAGTGATTGGAAGATGGTCGAACGAGTTTTTCGATATCTCAGAGGAACTGAACACTTTGGTATATTTTTCAATGGTGATGCAAGTCTAAAAGTATACACAGATTCAGACTATGGAGAAACAGAAGCTGACATGATATCTACTAGTGGTATACTAATCGAACTTGGAGGACCGATTGTCTGGATTGCTCAAAAACGGTCAATAACTTCAACATCATCGACAGAGGCTGAATATCGTGCTGCTACGAATGGAATTCAAGAAGTCTGTTGGATTCGCCGAATAATGGCAGAACTTGGAATTCAACAGATGACTGAGCCTACTGATTGCTTGTTGATAACAAGGCAGCAATTCATGTGATGGAAAATGCTGAAGAAGGAATAGTCACGAAGGGGAAGAAGCATAGTTCATCAATTATCATGTTGGCAAGACTGTACGTTTAGTTTATCTGAACACAAAAGAACAAGTTGCCGATATATTTACGAAGGCATTAAACAAGAAAATATTCGAAAGTTTACGTCAGAAGCTGCTTAAGGAGGAGTGTTGGAGCATTTAAATAATCAGTTTAGACGTAGTGGCGCAGTGCGCATGCGCGTATGCTCGTATGTGTAGTGTGTACGTAACTTTATCTTGTATGTGTATGAAAGGACGCAAGGCTGTTTCTCTTGACATTAGTGCATTATTAATTATAAAGAAAGAGAGTTTAAACTTTGAATTAGTCAGGTAACAATAAGAGTTGATATTGATTAATGTTAAGGGTTAAAGGAGAAAGAGCTTTGCAAAGTTAACAAAACATTTGTTTTGTTCTTTTTTTAGTTATAGTCTGGAAGCGCCAGCCTTTCATTTTGCTTTAATTAATCCAAATAATGATTTTGTGCAACAATTGTATCGACAAAAATGATTGATCGTACAATAAAAAGAACAAATTTAAATACTATCTTGGCCTAATTATTCTACTGAGATTTAAAAACCTAAGAAAGTCTCACAGTTTTTTGCTGGTTCTTTTGCATATATACGATATCCAAGAAGCCATCCCTAATGGCTTCTGTATCTAAATGTGATTTTAGCAGCCAGTTCATTTTTATTTGAGTACATATTAGTTCGACGAGTTTAAGTATGCAATAGGTCAACTGTATTACATTTCATTCCCGTGCCATCTCCTTAACAATGTTAATAAACTGAACCTTAAGGATCAATGGTTCTTGTTCCGAACTAAAGCCTAACTGGATACATTACGCTCAGAAAGAAGAGCTTCACTAGCACTTCAGTGTGAGCGTGATGCCGGAGTATCGATACATTTAAAACATTCCGGTTTTTACACATTTTCATCACTGGCACCCTACAGATTATGCCTAATACTGTACCCACAATTGGACAATACTAACAAATGTTAACATTCTCGGCCCGTTGACATGTCGTAAAATAGTTATTCTCATACTGTTAAGAGTTGCTAGGAAATAGCAAATAACAGTCCGAGAATATTATTTTTCGGCCGGAGATAAACAGCAGTAAGGGAACTTACTGCTGTTTCGCCTCTTTCAAAAATATGTGAATAAAATATTAATATTTTATTAATTTTTTCCCAGAAAAAAATAGTATGCAGTTTGGAGGAAATATAGCAACTTTCACTATCGGCCAAGTAATATACTATTGCAACATAGGTTTTTAGGTCGCGCGGCAAGATTTATAATACCGCCTTCTCCTTACTGTGAACTAAATGTTTACGTGACTGAAATTATGTATGTAATAATTCTGTATTTTTTAGAAAGAGGCGGAAGAAGATAGTACTTTTGAAACCATTTTAGAAGGATTAACATTATTCATAAAGCAACTACAGAGCACAGGTGATGCAGCAATTTCTAAAATTACTCAAGAAGTAATTTTACCAAGTCCTGAACCATTATTGACCCAATATTCTTGTCGAATCATATTTAGGTAAGAGTCCAGTATTTTGCTGATATTTGCGCTTGTTTTTTTTCTGGAATTATGCTGTTCATTTTAATAATCTGGAAAGATATGCTTTCTAATATAATTTAATTGTACTTGTAGCTCTTATAATGCAAGTTTTCGACACCTACTTTAGAATCTGTATGTAAGGTAAATAATCTGCAACTATCTGATATATGAAGTTTGTTAATTGGAGTTAAACCTTTTTGTTTCGGTCAGTTCACACGCTAAAACGCGCAGAGACAATCTATACAACATAAATCGTCTGAGAAGATAAAATTCGATTAACGGATTAACGCATACAATATTATTTCCCGGTGCTTATCTCTTTCATTGAACCAAGTGATAATATTAATGAAAATGCTGATTCCTATTTTTATCACTATAATTTTACTCGTAATTTATCTGATAGTAAAATATCTTATAAACAGTAAATTAAGAACTTATCTTTTAGACTATGTTTAATCTTATGCTGATATTATATTTGTTAACTTTTTATCAATATTGAATATAAATAAATTAGAAAATAGGATAAGATCATTCATATTGTCATATACGGTTTGGGATTATTAAATAGCGGCACCATTATTAAAGTAGCTAATATTATTTAATGATGAAACTACCCATACCCCGGTCGTGTGTTTACACGCCAAAGTATAGTATTGGCTGTGATCGTCACGTGGACTATTATTTCTTTGAAATAATTTATTGTTAAAGACTCTGTATTTTAGCTGTGCGCGTAGCAGGTTCTTTTAGAGCTTGAATAAGTTTAAGTTTGTTTATCGAATCTTCGAGTAGCGTACCTCTTGTATGTAAAGCCAGCGAATATTAACTACGACAAGAAGGCCCACTTAATGGCCAGAAAGCGCTACAAAGGAATCGTCGTTGATTTTCTTCGTTGCCTGGTAACGATCAGCGAACTCCACCGCACACAGGTTGAATTTAAATAAAAGTTGGCCATAAACGATATTTTCGTTTGCGGTATATTTAATCAAATTTATGACGAAATTATTTATAGCACTCTAATACTCAATTTGACTTTGGAAAAACACAATTGATATCTTCTGAATTGTTTGCAGCGCCCTGTTAAACTTACGTTATGGTTTTTTTTATTATTATCACCAAATAAACATTTTGAAAAAGTTTGTATTCAACTGGCTGTTTCAAAAATCTGTTAACGTTTTTAATTAGTTATTATTGATAACAATACTCAAGGTATGTAATAACTAATATTTAAAAGATTTTAATTTTGTGTTAATGATTTCACCATATTTCCGAATACTAATATTCTGACAAAAGACATCAAGAAGAAAATGTTGCTCGAATTTGCCCCATCTTTTAATATTTAATTAAATTTTGGCGTTTTGGGTGATTTTAAAATTAGTTAAAGGTTGCGCACAATATTTTTACTGTATATTTCATTCCTATTTTGTAATACAATACAACTAAAAAATAGCGATATCATCTTATATCGAATATTGACTCGACTATAGAATTTAGGCGTGAAAATTAATCTGACAAAAGGATGAGCTGGTCTATGGCCGCCGCGTCAAAGGTCGCCTGCCAACATGATTGTTTTATTTGTATCATGGCCTGCCGATATTCTGCTAGTGTTCGCGTGGGGAGGGAGACACACCGTTGACCTGCCGCCGCGGAAAGTGATCCTTCTTATCATATAGTTTTGCCCAAATACATAATAAAAAGATAAAGACTGATGTATTATACTGCTAACGTGCTAACACTCCGTTGAGGATATGTGTTGCTGTTACACCTAATTGTGCAACAACTGAAGCCAGATTATCAGAAAATGGCGCGTCGAAATGAGGATCCCTTATTGGCTAAATTTGTAACGTGCCCAGTTTTCCCTGCTGCTGTCTTGTTTGAGCATTTACGTTTCTCTGTTTTTTTTTTGCTTCATATGTTGTACTGAAAGTATTTTCAAATGTCATTTAAATTACCCTTAACGCAACGCATTATTAAATTGGAATTTTAAAAGCTATATCTGTTGTAAAGTCATCGGTACGGGTGGGCAAGAAATTGAATAATCGATTAAACGCTTTATATTTTAGCAAATAACTGAATAATCGAAATAATCATTTATCGATATTTTCTGAAATATTAATCGATAAGTCGATTAATCGGTAATTTCTTAAAATTTAATCGAATAATCGATTATTGTCGCCCACCCCTAATCCCATAATATTGTAGTAAGTGAAACTGAAGCTGAAATTTCGGTAGAATGATTATTGCTGATGCAAGACTGATGTTATTATAAAAAGAGGTAATAAATACTTTGGCTGAATCAGCAGATAAAAATTTATAATTTAGTTTTAATTTGTAAATATGGCTTTGATATTACCTTGGGATAGTCAGAATATAAGCAAGTGTTTTTGAACAACAGCTGCACTGATGTTTCTATATTTTTTACTAGTTTCGTCCCTATTAGATTAATTTTTAAAAATAGCGATAACTCTGAAATACATGTATGGCAAAATTGCAGGCCCTCATCAACGCGTTTCTGTCGTCCGCTTAACATTCATTTTCCTCGTGAGACTCCTGAATTATCCGTTGCAAAAACAAAATTTGGATCATTGAATTAAAAATTTAAAACTCTTTTTTTACAACGAAGGAGCCTTTAATTTTCAAAATAATTTTTTAAAACGATTTAAGAACATACAAATTATTTTTGTACATGATTTTTATCGTTAGTGATAATTGATACTCCCTATATATAAATATAGATGATGAGCAAAAAAATTCAACAATTATTTGTCTAAAACGCATATCGCGTTTTAGACAAATAATTGTTGAATTTTAAACGTGTAATACTTAATAACTTATGTCTTATTTCTGGTAAACCTTATTATGGCCAGCTTTCCTAGAAATTCGACCAGTGTGCGCCGGGTCCAAAGGTCACATGCCAGTATCATGCTAGTTTTCGCGCGGGGAAGGAGACATACCGTTGACGTGCCGCCGCGTAGAGTGAATCTTCTTATCGTAGTTAATATTCACTGGTAAAGCTAATAAAAGCCAATTTTCGAGAGAACACAATTTATTTTAGTAATAATTTGAAATTTATACATTGAACATCCCAGCGCACTATCAATTTTAAACCATATGAAGTTTAGCAATTTAGTAAAGTAAAAGTCGTACAATTGAAAATATAAATCATGACAATTTTAACAAATAAATCCCTACGCATTTTGTCAATCAATAAATTGGACAGTAAAATTGTAACAAATAAAATCATACACAAGTTTATCAATTTGGTAAATTATAGTCGTACAAATGGGAATTAAATCACAACACACTTCAAATAAACAAATCCTTACGCATTTTATCAATCAATAAATTGTACCCTAAAATTGTAACAAATAAAATCATACACAAGTTTATCAATTTCGTAAATTAAAGTCTTGCAAATGGAAATTAAATCACAACACAATTTAAATAAATAAATCCTTAGGCATTTTATCAGTCAATAAATTAGACAGTAAAATTGTAACCAATAGAATCATACACAAGTTTATCAGACAACCAATTCTTTCTATGGTATTAAGAATATATCCAACTTAATTTTATAAACATTAATTATGTTTGACCAAACTATGGTGACCAATTTGCATGAAACCGCTATCAAAAATAGGTGGCAAGTAATGGCCCACGGCGAACAGGTATACTTCATATTTACATTACATCTATTTCACCTCATTTGTTCGCCTCCTTCAAACCGCCAATGGCCAACCAATAGACACTATATATCTAATTGCACGTAAGTCAGTCCCGTGCACCAGAAACGCTAACCTTGTATACTATTAACTTGCCGTACATCAAAGATCTTTAGTTTTTATAATTTTTTTCACGCGGGAGATACTCCAGCCGCGGGTGGATTAGCACACCAGGAAGAATTTAACTTTTTTTCACGGTGGTGCTTCAGCCGCGGGTCGTTTTTGCTGACCAGGCTAATAGATACTTTTTTTAACGCAGGGGCGGTACGCCAGCCGCGGGACCTTGTCCAGTGATATATTTTGAATGTTTGCAAGATTCAATAAGTAATTTATTTTTTAAATTATGTATAGTCAATATTAATAATTAATTTCAGCAAACCAGCCAAACCTATACCTAAGTTGTCTTCAAGGCCTCCATATTTGTTGCAAACCCTTTAAATATAAACTTCACATTACTTTCTGTCAAACCCTACATTGTCTCAATAATTCGTTCTTGGAATCATTCCTACATATTTTATACCTACGGAGTGTTTCACCATTTCCTTTATTTACATGGCCTAATGGGCCTGACTGGAACCCGATGCTCTTGTCTAATTTGACCTGGATACCGTTCCCTAAATCTATACCAAATTTATGCCATCGGCAACGAATATTTTTTTATTTATTATCTTGAATCAACTCATGATACATGTAGTGAATTGGTAATTCGATTTTATTTATTAAAGTAAATTAACCTTGTTAATGGCACATGAGTTTATATTTTTTTAATTTCCAAAGAAAGAGGACATAATTATCATGTTCGTCTCGTGACACAGGTAACTTGTGTTGGCAAATTTACATTAGTTATTTATCTATTTTGCTTTACCAAACCCGATTTATAGAGTCAGATAACTGAAAGGTGTGACCTATATTCTAATGAAATAATTTCTCACCTGTAATTTTACACAGTTAACTTTAGACTAATTCAGGATCGGTTTGTTTTGACTCTACTGTCTTAGTACGTTTTCGCGTGACTTTCAGCATTTTGCTAGATAATTTAACTTTTACTTTAACTTTATTTTACTTGAAAAGCAATGAAAGGGTTATAATCGAATAATTGTCAACAGTTTCGCAGTCGCGCAAAGACCTCGCTCTGTTGCCAAGAACCTAGATTACTCAATTCGCAGCCGTCGAAACGTCGCCAGAGGGCAACCTAACTTCATGTAATTATAACCCTTTTGTTTGCCAGTAATTGACAACAGTTTCGCAGCCGTTCAAAGACGTTGCTTTGTTGCCAATAACTTAGATTGCCCAATTCGCAGCCGTCGAAACGTCGTTAGAGGGTGCTAACTTAATTAATACCTATGAATGCTATGAAATCCATTTGCAAAATTTCCTTATTGATACCGTTGACTAAGCCAGCCGGTTTCCCCTTGTTAAGCTAATCATATCAATGTAATTAGATATACAACCAACATTCGAAGACGTCGCCAAGGTATATCCAATTTCTTGCAAAGAGAACCCACAGCATTCACAGGTACTCGTATGTACAGGGTGTTGCAACGAGGACTGATCAGGGGCTTATTTTTGACCTTCCCTGTATTTTTAAAACAAACCAAAATAGCCATTCGATGTACTTTTTTCTGCTAAATTCAAAAGTTTAACCAAAAAAAACATTTGAACCAAAAACAAAAGACTTGCGCCATGGATGAACTGTTTCTTAAATGGAACACCCTGTATATTACTACATTTTTGGACTCTCTAGAGAAATCTAAACACATTTCGTGTATAATAACCTATACCTATCATTAGCTGTTTACGAAATATTGACAGTTGAAAGTCGGGCATATTGACACTTTGACAGGCTCTAAAATCTAAACCGCATGAGATCAAAGAAAATTATTTGCACATTCCTATCTTAGGTTTTCATAAGCTATCGAATGACACTAATTCCGAATTTAACCCGAGGATATAATTAACCGGAACTTTTAAACCTCCGGTTAAATTCAAAGTTACTGTCATTCGTGGCTTATGAAAACCTAAGATAGGAATGTTTAAACCGTTTTCTTTGATCTCTTGCGGTTTAGATTTTAGAGCCTGTCAAAGTGTCAATATGCCCGACTTTCCACTGTCAATATTTCGTAAACAGCTAAAGGTAGGTATAGAATATTATAGACGAAATGTGTTTAGATTTCTCTAGAGAGTCCAAAAATGTGGTAATATACAGGGTGTTCCGTTTAAAAAACAGTTTATCCATAGCGTAAGTCTTTTGTTTTTGGTTCAAATATTTTTTTGGTTAAATTTTTCTATGTAGCAGAAAAAAATACATCGAATGGCTATTTTGGTTTGTTTCAAAAATACAGGGAAGTTAAAAAATAAGCCCTTGTTCAGTCCTCGTTCTCGTTGGAACACCCTGTATCTTAAAACTGCTAACCAACAAGTGTCTGGTTCGGTCGCGTATTTTCCTTTTTATAGGGGTTCGCATCTCCCGTCCCTCGATTTCTGTGACGTCTTTCGTACATTTCTTTTATTCGGCCCTTCGCATGGGAATTTTACCGGCTTACTCTTTTTAAATTTGATTAATATTGCCGGCGTTTATTAAATAAAATTAATTTGATTAAGCAGCGAATTTGCTTTTAGTTGTATTCTTTGTAGGGTAAGTCTGGGCTGTTTCAATGATTATTTTCTTTTTGTACTATCGACTATCAAAGCTGTCAAATCAAAACATTTCCCTGTCCTTAAATAGGAAAAGTCCCTAATCAAATGAAAAACCTAACTAAAAGGAATATTTCCTCTCAAACTTTGAAGACCACAATAAAATAATTTTATTGTTATCACTCACATGCCCCCTCAATAAAATTATTTTCTTATTACTAAAAACAGAGCAAATATGAGACGCAGTAACAATACAAATTTAAAAGAAAAACACCACTACTGTCTTTAAACAACAAACCCAAACCTTTTCTAAATTTATCAAATTTTACGCTGGCTAATGGCTTAGTAAATATATCTGCCAATTATTGGTCTTCACTTTTGATGTGAATAATATTTATTATGTCATTATCTAATTTTCTTTAACAAAATGGAACTTTATGTCATCATGTTTCAATCTTCTATTATTTTCTGGATTATTGGCGACCTTGATAGTGGATTGATTATCCTCATGGATAACAATTGGCTTACTTAAATCAAATAACTGAAAATCATTAATTATTTTTCTTATCCAGCAAACTTCGCTGAGTGCTAAAGTTAATGCCGCATATCCAGCCTCCGTCGAAGAAATTGATACAGATTGTTGTTTTTTACTAGTCCAAGATATCGTACAATTCATTAACTTAAATACATATCCAGTTGTTGATTTTCTATCAATTACATCCCCTCCCCAGTCGGAGTCCACAAAACCACATAATTTCAGAATCAACGTCTGGTTTAAACAACAACTTAATAGCAATAGAACCCTTACCATACCTAGGACTCTTTTCAATGCTTTCAACAAATTATTGTTAGCCTTATCCTGATATCTACTAAGTAAATTGACGCTTTCATAAAGATCAGGTCTCGAACCTTGCACCGCATACATAAGGTTGTCAGTAAATCTGTCTGCACAGTTTTTGCATTTCAACATCATTTTCATTATTTTTAAAATCAAAATCAGTATTTACATCCAATGGTGTATGCACAGGGTTACAGTCCTGCATACCAAATCTCTGCAAACCCCTTTTTAAATATTTTTCCTGACATAATTCAGTATACGCTTCTTTTAAATTTTGTTTTACATCAATTCCTAAATAATAAGAGACTATCCCAAGATCTTTCATATGAAAATTATTGCAAAATGTATGTTTTAATTTTTCTATTTGGTTCAAATCGGTTCCCAAAAATAAGTAAATCGTCCACGTAGATCACAACATACAAATTACTGTTCTCAGAATTTTTTACATATAAGCAATGATCATTCTCTGACCTAAGAAAATCCTGATTTTTCATTAATAAATCAAATTTTGTATTCCAACACTTGGGGCTTTTCTTAAGACCGTAAATAGATTTATTTAATTTACAAACATTATTGCTATTATTTATACTATTTCCAGGCAAACTCATATACACTTCCTCATTTATTTCTCCATACAAAAAGACACTCCTTACATCCATCTGAAAAATAGGCTTACCTAGTTTGTTTGCAATAACAATCAAAATTCTAAAAGTTGCAACAAGTCTTGCTTTATATTTATTCCCGTTTTTCGCTTTGAAAACCCATTTACTGTCAATTACCTTTTTACCTTTTTTCCCGTCGGCCACGACACTTCACACCAAGTATTATTTTCTTTCAATACACTGAGTTCTTTCTTGATAGCGTCCTTCCATTTTGCACTATTTTTTCCCGACACTGCCTCATCATAAGTCACTCGTTCTTCATTTTCTGAGTAGAAACATGTATTTGCTGAATCTACATTCACCTAAAAGTCTTTTAACCAAGTTGGTCTCTTGATGCTTCTTTTTCCAGGTCTTATTGTTACATTTTCTTCTTCAGAGGTCTCTTCAGATGTTTCAGTCTGTATTCTGGCTCATCAACATTTTCTTTAACATTTTCATAATTATCGGTTTCATAAATAGGTTCCTCATTAAGTTCAGACATGTCCAGAGAAATATTATCTACTTCATTAATATTTATTATAGGCTCTTCGACTTCACTTTCATTTTCATTATCCAGACAAATAGTTTCTTTAACTTCCTTCTTTTCAGTTTTATTTTCATTTTTTGGAATAAAAATTACGTCCCTGTCGATTTCAACTGTCCTTTTGTGAAGTAGATTATCGTAATATGACTGGTAACCAGAGGGAATGGCTAATTTAAGTCCAGAAGCTCTTGAAATTTTCTGCTGGGAATGACAACCTACTGGAATTCATGATGGGTTGATTATAAAACATCTTTGATTGAAACAATTCGCAGCGTCGAGGGAGTAACTTACATTCCTCTGCAAACTTCTGTTTATAGAACATGCCATTATACTGCGTATATTGCAGTGCTCTAATATCAGTTACCTAAAATCTAACAAAAAATTCATATTGCAACCAGTACAAATAGTTTAACCCAAGTACGTAAACATCTATCACTATATTTAGCTAATCTACTACATTTATGTAATTATTATGACATTTTACCTTTGAGTCTTCCTTTATTTTTCCAGGTCGAATAGATTTAATGAATTTAACATCATCATATAATTTAAATCATTAATGCGTTAGGTATTCAATATTGTAGAGCTTTGGATTCTTACGATCACTTCGGCAAATACCAGCATAGTCAGCAGATACATTCGATGGAGGCATGCATACGGTCAACCTCCATTTGCGTGTGCTTTACTTCCAAATACTTTGTTTAATTGCAATAATATTGATCAATGCTACCTTTGGTAAAACATTTGCAACGATAACGTTTCCACTTTGCTCGTCGCATCCAGCGCTGTAAATAATAATTTTCTTACCCGTGTCGTCTCTGGGGATTAGTGGAAGAACTTTATCTGCAAGAAAGTGTGGAACAGATAAAGACAAATAAGAAGAATGGGTAAATTCCTTTTTGGTAAGACAGATAATAAAGTCTGGAAAAATGGGTGTTAGTTCGTTGGCGCAGTTCTATAACACGATGGCAGGTATTCCATCCGACCAGTATTCCATCCGGCCCTTATGCCTTTTGTGTATCTAGCTCGTTGAGTATTTTACGAATGTCACGGTGGTGAAACTTAACTTCTGTCATGTGTTGATGGTGGATATGATGGGGACAGCCTTGCCATGGGGATGTTTAAGGTAGAGTGAGATGAAAACATGGATAAATATTAAGGGGGAATAGAATAGACTCTCCTGTACTTATACTTGATGCCACAATATTTAGCGTGTTGCCTTGTGATTAAGTAGCCAAGGATCTGTACTATACGGCTCCCATTATGTTATGAACAATACAAACCATCCCTATTTTACTAAAAGTCGCCCTACTTGGGGGGGGGGGGGGGGGGGGA
>JAEQML010061490.1:0-25666 GCA_016904865.1 Pissodes strobi
GGATTTGGGCGCTCAAACGGAATACTGTGAGCTCATTGACATTCCCATAGTCACTTCCGAGGAAGTAGAGTCGGCTTGCAAAATGCTGAAAAATAAATCAACATATGGGCCGGACGGAATTCCCAGCTTTTTGGTGAGAGACTGTTCCTCAGTCATGAGTGCTCCTCTTTGTCATATTTTCAACTTGATCTTGGGCACTGGTGTGTTTCCGGAGGTTTGGAAGATTGCCAGGGTTTGCCCTATTCTCAAAAAAGGCGATCCATCTCTAGTAGAAAATTATCGTTGCATTTCCATATTATGCAACTTTTCCAAGGCGCTAGAGATTGTCTTACAGAAATACCTATTCTTCAAAATACGTAACAGATTGTCAGTTCATCAACACGGCTTTTTTTCCAGAAGATCATGTATGACTAATCTCTGCTCTTTCTCCTCTAACGTCTGCGACGCCCTTAACCGCAGAAGTCAAGTGGATGTCATTTACACAGACTTTTGCAAAGCATTTGATCAAATTGATCATCACATTTTACTACGGAAGGCATCTGACCAGTTCGGTTTCTCCAACAAACTTATCTTAGTATTGGAATCTTATCTCTTTAATCGTCGTCAATTTGTCGAAATCGAGGGTTTTACATCGGAACCTTTTGTACCGACGTCAGGTGTCCCACAGGGGTCCAACCTGGGGCCACTGCTGTTCAACATATTCATCAACGATCTGGTCTCTCTGATAGACTGCAGCTCTCTCGCCTATGCTGACGATCTGAAAATTTTCCACCGCATCGATGCATTCGAGGACCACGTGTCTCTTCAAGCCAGTATTGATACGGTCAGTAGGTGGTGTGTGGCTAACAGACTTCGCTTAAACATCTCCAAGTGCAACGTTGTTTCCTACTCTTGATCTAAAAATGCATGTCTTTTTAATTACACCATAAATGATTGCACCTTGATTAGGCGTACTACGGTGAGGGATCTAGGTGTTGTTTTCGATGAGAAATTCTGTTTCACCAGTCATATCGATCAGATGGTGGCTAACGCTTCTAGAGCTTTGGGTTTTATACTGAGAACTTGCAAACACTTTTCAAACGTATCCACCCTTAAGCTCTTGTATTACTCCTTCGTGAGATCAAAGTTGGACTACGGTTCTATTGTTTGGTTCCCTATATATAACTGTCACGCTTACTCAGTCGAGTCAGTTCAGAGGCGCTTCCTAAAATACTTAATGTTCAGGGAAGATGGCTCTTATCCTCAGCGAGGTCTGAACCATGATCTTATCCTGTCGAGGTTTGCAGAGTTGCCTTTGGCGGTTCGTCGCGACTCTCAGTCATTATCATTTCTCCATAAGCTTCTTTCCTCTAAAATCGACTGTCCACTTCTGTTGGAACGCATATCATTTCACGTACCCCGCAGTGGTGCCAGACATCAACCTACTTTTTCGCTTGAATTTGCGAGGTCAAATATCATATCCCAAAGTCGCATTTACAAAATGTGCCACAATTTTAATCGCATTTCCGCTTTTTGCGACATAAACTTCGACAGCTTACCAACTGTTTTGAGGTACCTGCGAGAGGCGTCTGGTTACTCCCTTTAGTTTATTAGTGTTATGTATACCAATGTGTATTATAGATATTTCCTTTTTTTTATATTTACGTATATACACCTATTAACGTTGTGATTGGCTGTTATTATTATCGTAACTTGTTATGTGCTTGTATTGATTAGTTAGCATTCGTAGGATTTTACTTCCTCTTGTCATATATATACTTATTTGAATTTCCTGTAATTGGGCCTTTGGGCCTGTTGGAAATATATGGCTATTTATTTATTTATTTATTTATAATTTAAGTTGTTCCTACCTAAAAAAAAAATCAGTAAAAACACTACACTGAAAACACTCTGCAAAACAGGCACTATGGTCTCTGCTTTAATCCTCAATTTATGGGACTTCCTTTAGGGTGAAAAGAAAAATATAATAAGTATCAAGTTTTTCAATGTTCAAAGCACCAAAACACAACTATCAAACATCCGAAAAAGTCACTAAAAAAGCAAAAACACAACGAAAACTAAGAAGATGCAATGACAGCAATGGCGAAACGAAGGCCTTTCGTCGCGCAGCAACGTCACAGTGACGACGATGTTGGCGAGGGGACCGCGGGGCACGGGGCGATAATAAGTGAGCATAGGCTCTTATGGGAAGTAACCATCTTTCTCTATTCTCTTATTGAGAAGCGACGGGTCCCTAATATAGATTACATTCTACTACATCACTTTTTCTACTTTCATTGGACCTAAAATATTTAGGTTAAGGGTTCGCGTTGAAGGCAAGCAAATGAATATTGCAAAAACTCCGTTATATTAATAATTTGATTCACAGCAATTCTTTCGTTCTGTGGCCCACGCGAGCCGGCATATTAAATTATGTAAATTACCAGGTCGAGCCCATAAAGCCCAATCATCGATATTGAGCCCGCGAAATTATTTACTTTGCCTCTTCTTCGTCTTCTTCTTTTTTCGTCTTCGGCGTTAATCGTGCTCCTTTTGTGTCCCTTAATGTTCCTCGCGATGGGTAGGTCTCTGCAGCTAATTTGGGTCGCCGGTCGAGGCGCTCCTTTTTTTCAACCTTGTGTTTATGTTATACTATCAAACCCAGAAGTTGGAACATATATACATTCTCAGTATATTATGTTGACATTCATCGAGTTAGTGTTTGATGAAATAATAGTCAAATGTAGGTACGATAAAAGGAAAGCAAAAATATATATTACAGATTATCGTTTAAAATTCGTAGTCTATTGAGCAACATAGCTAAAAATATATATTTAAAATAATTATATATTTCTTATACTTATTGCATTATGTGTAATACAGAAGTGAGCATGTTACTTATTACGCAACCCAGTAAAATACTTGAAAAATCATAAAACAAGGTTTATTCCGATATAATATCAGGCAGAGGCCAAGGAGCAATATAACTTTATAGCACATAAACATTTTATGTTTTTAATACCTGGCAGTCATATAACCTTCCTACTTGAATTAGTTTTTATAGATATTTGCTTATATGGCCACTATATTTATTTATACTACCGCGAGGATCATTATATTATCGCGAGTTGAAAACGGTCTGGTATTTTCAACGATTTGAACCATTTAAAAACAGTTTGAAATATATTTATGTATTCATTACTGACTGATCATACATGATATTAGCCTAGTCAATTTATAAAATTATATAAAAAATATGCGTTACAATTATGAATCAGTGAGTCAGCATATTGTGGCGCTTTTATCTTCAAGTTAGCCCAGCCTCAACAAGTTTGGATTTAAAACAAATCTGATTCAAGAAATAAAACCTAAAACTGTCGGCTCAAAGATCCACATCCTCACTAGCTTCCACAACTTTATAATTTCAAATGACGCTCCTATTTTGTGGTACAACATTTTGAACATTTTAATGAAAAAATATATAAATTAAAAAAAAAATTGTAGCATAACTGCGCCCAGCAATCTTATTATTTTCTATTAACTGCATGGGAAAATTGCTTAAGGAGGTCGTGAATAAGGCACCGTACTTTAAATGCGCGACTAACAGCAATTGTTTGGACGTAAAAAGTCAAAGAGGAGCAAAAGGAGGTAGTACGAAAAAAAATAGATAGAGCACCAGAACAAAGGATAACTTACCCTCGATCTGCTTTATAGAAATCCTCCGCAATCTGAAAAATATCCACTTTTCTTATGGCTCAATTGGCTATTTAATATAAAATTGTTATTACCTTGACCCCAAGAACAAAATGCCAATTAAAAGGAAATTAAATATTGACATTAAAATTTTGAGTGACGTGCGCTTATTTTTCTTAATGAAGAAATCATTTTACAACTCAAACGCAAACACGGGATAAATAAATACGAAGTTTAAAAATAAACATTACACTGTCTGTTTGCTTAAGCATTTGTATCTTCGAAATTTTATCAAAATTTTCAGACGGCACGGAATATTTACGTCACAGATAAGCAATTTTTTCAAGCCGTGCATAATTCAAACTACTTATAAATATATCTTCTTAGTGCAGTTCCTCTGATTAGCAATTAAAGCTTATCAACGTAATGGCTTGTATACATACTAAATCGAATGGATACGATTGGAAATGCGAAATTGATCTTTTTGGTTTTCAGTTTGAAAAATCTACTTTACTATTTTGGAAAAACAATCTCAGATTCTTAAACCTCCATGTCCCTGCTTTTTTCGTACGAGATCGGGAAATATGAGAAAATCAAAATTAAAGGGAAACATGCAGAAATTTGGAAAAGAAATTCTCATTTTTTAGCGGTTTTAGGTGTACCAATTGCTTTTGACACATATATAGCAAATGCAAACCAATATAAGTTTTAATATTTTGAAATATGTAGATAATTTTTTATCCGATCGGACGGAAAAGACACCTTTCCGATGTGTTTTCTCACCGCAAAAGTCATGATTCCAGTATATTGTATTCTTTGCTTGGCAACATGCAATAACTGTACAAGAATAGGAAATAACAGTCCGGGAATATAACATTCCCGTCCTAGGCCGGGAATGTACCATTTCCGTCATATTCAAACGCCTTGTTTGTCAGATCTGACGTCTATCAAAAGTAACATTTAGCTGTAGTTTCCGTAGCTACGCAATAAACTTCAAGCTCGCTCGATTCAAAACTTGATATTATGTTGAGTTTAAATTTAAAATACCGTTTTTATTTACAGTAATATTTGGCTCTATTTATATAAGTACGCATTCTAATTAATTTCGATCGGATAAAAAACAGTATGTGTAACTCGTAGGAAAAGCACATTCCTGGACTCCTGTGTTGCTGGCCTCGGCTGCGCCTCGTCCAGCAACTACCACAGTCGTCCAGGAATGTTTTGCTTTTCCTCCTAGTTACACAATATACTATTAATGGCTTGAAGTTTCACTGAAATGAACACACTTTGAAGCTGGAAAATGGGTGTGGATCGGAAAAAGCTGGGCATATTCTGGTGATTAGGAGCAGTTTCTGTCGATTTCCTGACAGATTTTAAGGTAAAATTTCATTTTCAGAATATCGATGCATATATATTGTTACGGCTAGCCTAACAACCATCCGAACGTTTTTGTCCTACCCTATAAAACTAGCCGCCGGCCCCGTGCCGCTCGCTTCCCTGTCTGTATGACTCATCGCCCGGCCGGTCGCGAAGTTTCAGGATCGCTGGAATTGTCTCGATGGCCTCGTCGAGATCATATAGAGTGGCCTCGGAATTCTTCCCGAATATTCGTGATGGATTGGAGATTATATATAAGCAGACCTAAGGCGAATGTTAGTCAGTCGGTTAGTCAGTTCAGTTCAGTTAATCATTGAGTGTTGAATAGATATTAGTGGTAAAGTTATAAGACTAGTTTATTGAGTTAAATTGTATACAGTGGTAGTGAATAAAGAGAGTATTAGTTGAAAATAGCAAAGTTGTAATTCTGTTAAGAACCCACGGGAAAAACGTAACATTTGGTATCAGAAGTGGAATTGTGAAGGGACCGGACTTGCGAAGTATTTTTCAAAGAAGAAGTGCAAGTACGTCAACGAGACCGTTTGATTGCTGGATTCTGGTAAAGTTTTATAACATTCTATGGTCAATACAAGGCAACAAACAGCAGAAATGGAGCAAATAAATAAAATGTTGGCCGATTTCATGGATAATTTAAATGCTGAGAGGCGAGCGTATTGGGTGGAGGAGGAACGTAGGAGGCAAGCGGATCGGGAAGAGCATGAACGTAAAAGGCAAGCAGAACAGGACCGGCTTCAGAAAATTTTTCAAGATCAAGAAGATAAAAAGCAAGCGGATCGGGAAGAGGATGAACGTAGAAGGCAATCGGATCGGGAAGAAGATGAACGTAAAAGGCAAGCAGAACAGGACCGGCTTCAGAAAATTTTGCAAGACCAAGAAGACAAAAGGCAAGCAGAACAGGACCGGCTTCAGAAAATTTTGCAAGACCAAGAAGACAAAAGGCAAGCAGAACAGGAACGGCTTCAGAAATGGATGCTTGATGTAATTGTAGGCGAGCAAGGAAAATTACAGAAAATATTGGACGGGCAAAATGAGAAATTTGAAAAAGAAGTAGGTAATATACAAAAAGAGGTTGGAAATGTGCAAAATGAAGTTGGGAATGTGCAAAAAGAAGTTGGACATGTACAAAAAGAAGTTGGGAGTGTACAAAAAGAAGTAGGAAACGTACAGCAAGAAATGAGGAATCTACAAGCAGAATTTACCAGACTAAAAAAATCAAGGATCCACCGAGAGGGTATTCGCCACAGGACAACATATCAAACCTCCAACTTATGACGGTCAAACAGCCTGGACAATGTACAAAGGACAATTTGAAGCCGCTGCTGTTGCCAACGGTTGGAATGATGAAGAAATGGCTACATCACTAGTGGTAGCGCTTCGTGGATCTGCCCTGGAACTACTGCAGACAATTCCCATCAGCCAACAAGGGAAATATGACATACTTGCAGCTGCCCTGGAGAGACGATTTGGAGACCAACATAGAAGACAACTGTATCAGGCACAAGTTAAGTCCCGAGATCAAAAGCCTGGTGAAAACCTGCAAGAGTTTGAGGCAGACGTCAGACGTCTCGTTCAGTTGGCCTATCCGGGAGCAACAGAAGAATTTCAAGAGGAACTTGTTGCTGAATATTTCGTGGACGGTGTCAGAGATCCAGAAACTCAGAAGATGTTACGTCTAGCCAAATTTGATAGCAGCTGTGAAGTTTTGGGTAGAGCTCTGGAAAACGAGGCGGCCTGTAACATCTCTAAGCCAGCAATCAGGGAAGTATCCATCAAGGAAGAAAATTTGGCGAACAATTGTGAACTAACTGAAATGGGCGGTATTTTGAAGAAATTAACCGAAGTTCTTCAGGCCACGGGGAGATTCAGGGAGTCACTAGAAGTTAGGCCATACAACCGTAATCAGTGTTATAGATGTGGCAAGACTGGACACTTCAAAAGGGCCTGTCGAGTACAAAGATTCCAGGAGCCAATAGAAGATAGGCCACATAGCCGAAATACATCAAATCAGTGCTATAGATGTGGAAAGACTGGACATTTCAGAAGGGACTGTCGAGTACGGATATTCCGGGAGCCAACAGAAGTTAGACCATGTAATCAAAAGGCTATAAATCAGTGCTATAGATGCGGCAGGACTGGGCATTTCAAAAGGGACTGTCAAGTACAAAGATTCCGGGAGCCACTAGAAGATAGGCCACGTAACCGAAATGTTTCAAATCAGTGCTATATATGTGGCAACATTGGGCATTTTAAGAGAGACTGTCAAGTACAACTACGACCTACAGCTCCATCCAGAGACAACAGCAGTTCGAAGCCAAGCCAGGAAGAGTTGAAACAATATAACTTTAAGGCTAAGCACAGGGAAGGAAGATGTCATAGTAATACAGATGCTTTATCCAGAAGGTCATGTGAGGATAATTATAAACATCGCCAAAGAATTGACCAACGAGAGGGAATCACTCCCATTAGGCGAATCAAGTTTAAGGTTGATCAGCAGTGGACCACAGAGCAACTGAAGAAGGATCAGCTTGAGGATAATGAAATAGCACTGCTACTAAAAGCTAAGGAAGAACGTCAACCAAGACCAAGCTGGAGAGATATTTCAACTAAGGGATCAACTTTTAAATCTCTGTGGGCTCAGTGGGACTCCCTGGTGGTGGAAAATGGACTTCTTAAACGAGCCTGGGAAAGCGCCGATGGCAAAGTAGTGAAGACGCAGTTAGTGGTACCAAGGAAGAGGGTATCGGAAGTTCTGGACGAAGTACATAATAGAAAGTTTGGTGCTCATCTCGGAGTTCACGGAATGATTGACAAGATCCGCGACAGATTTTACTGGGTCAACTACTGCCAGGATGTGAAATCATGGTGCCGACAGTGTTCAACCTGTGCCTCAAGTCAAGGATCCCAGACAAGATCCAGTGGGAAGATGAAACAGAATGATGTGGGACTACCGTTTGAACGTCTCGCCAGTGACCGAACGAAGGCTCGATATGATCTCCAAGCTAACTCTAGGGGATTTCGGATGAACGATAAAGTCTGGTTATATAACCCGCAAAGGAAGACAGGAAGATCTCCCAAGCTAACACCAGCATGGGAAGGACCCTATACGGTCATCAAAAGAATTAATGACGTTGTGTATAGAATTCAGCGTAGCCCCAGAAGCAAACTGAAAGTTGTCCACCTCGACAGGTTGAAAGCATATCACGGACATGAAGTAGCTGATCGGGACGATCAGAATTAAGAGGGAGGCAATGTTACGGCTAGCCTAACAACCATCCGAACGTTTTTGTCCTACCCTATAAAACTAGCCGCCGCCGTGCCGCTCGCTTCCCTGTCTGTATGACTCATCGCCCGGCCGGTCGCGAAGTTTCAGGATCGCTGGAATTGTCTCGATGGCCTCGTCGAGATCATATAGAGTGGCCTCGGAATACTTCCCGAATATTCGTGATGGATTGGAGATTATATATAAGCAGACCTAAGGCGAATGTTAGTCAGTCGGTTAGTCAGTTCAGTTCAGTTAATCATTGAGTGTTGAATAGATATTAGTAGTAAAGTTATAAGACTAGTTTATTGAGTTAAATTGTATATAGTGGTAGTGAATAAAGAGAGTATTGGTTGAAAATAGCAAAGTTGTAATTCTGTTAAGAACCCACGGGAAAAACGTAACAATATGGTCTTTGTGGTATGGTATGGTATGGTAGAGAGGTCGCTCGGCAAGATTTGCCCTTCAGCACGTCGACCACAATTGATCTTTTGTGTATGCCCTTCTATGTTACACGAAAATTCCTATCTCTTTCGAGAACCTCAGAATATTTCGAGGGTTGAGCTTTTGTAGATCTCCAGGTGCCACAAGGGCATTCAGATGCCTCAACCTTTGGCGATTCAGTGCCTGATATTCGCAGAGTAGGTGCTCTGACGGTTCAGCCATAGTTTGGCAGAATCTGCAATGTTTGTCAGTGATTTTCCCCATTTTCTTGAGGTGGTACCTCCAAGTGCCATATTCAGTGTGAGGTCTACGATCAGTTTTATCTCATTTTCTTGTAGCTTGAGATGCTTTTTTGTGTAGTTAGGCGAGAAAGAGATGAGTAGTTTGGCCTGTCTCTGCCCAGGTGCATTGGTCCAATGTGTATCATTCCGCCTTTTCCCAATTTCTGAGTTCATTCACTAGAGGGCTCGTAGTGTGCTGCCACAGAATAGTTCAGGCCCACAAGAGGCAGTCTGTACACTATTCCGTGCGAGCTAGTCAGCGGCTTCGTTGCCGTCCACACTCTTGTGCCCTGGTGCCCACTACCCACATAAGGGAGAGTCTGTTTCTGTTTGCCAATTGATCTGCAGCCATCCGACAATCCCACACTAGCCAAGAGTTGATTCTGCTAGATGTTAGCGCTTTTAAGGGTGCTTGACTGTATGATAGGATATAGATCTTTGCATCTCTTCGGCCCTTTTTGGCTTATTAAGAGATAGCTATATTGATAGCATTTAGTTCTGCTTGAAAGATTGTGGGAGTATTTCCTAAAGGTGTAGAGATTCGACACCTAGGTCCTTAAACTCTGGATCCCACTCCTTCTTTCATCTTTAATCCATCTGTGTACCAGACAAGTCATCCCCTCTCTAGTTGCTTTAGTCTTTTTGTCGTATTGCGGTCTTCAATTACCACTTCAAAGGAGCGATCAAAATGGAGTTTTGATTCCATTGTATCGGTTAGTTTGGTCATCGCCTCTATCTGGATGTCGTTCAGAATTTTGAGGCGGCCAGGCAGGTTTCCTAACTTCAATTTTTGTATCTGAATGACTCTATACGCACTGGTCTGGGTCTTCTTTTGTATGCGTATGTACAACGGAAGGATCCCAAGTAGGGTTTCTACAGCTGTTGTGGGGCACGTTTCCATAGCCCCTATTATACCCAGACAGGCGGGCTTTGTACTCTTATTAGCTTTCGAACAAGGAAGGAGCCTCCACGAAGATTACAACGCAAGTAATCGGGCGTCACCTAAAAACGTTGAACATGATTGTCTGAACGGCCAATCCTTCCAACACTGGATCAGCGAAAAATCCTTCCAACACCGGATCAGCGAAAAATAAAATTGAAAACCAACGGCTGTTATCAGAGCCACACCTGGTAACGATATCGATTAATATCAAGGGAATAACAAGTCAGAAAGAGATTTTGCTTGGGGAGAAATGAACTGCGACATACTATTAGTCCAAGAAACATATCGCGGAATTGCAAGTCGGCGCCCAAATATAGAGGGAATGCAATTGAAACTCGAGAGACCACACGATCGCTATGGTAGCGCAATATTCACCAACCCAAAGGTGAACGTACTATCCGCTGAATTGTCGGATAACAATGACATCGCAGTACTGACAATTGAGACCCCCCAGTTTCTCTGTAACATCTGTACAAACCACCCAATGCAGATTTCATATTCGAAGAACCACACAACTTTAGGGACCAGCAAACAAGAGTGGGGTTGGGTGATTTTAACTGTCGCATCACTGACTGGGGCTATAGTGTGACTGATAATAACGGCGAAGCTCTAGAACAATGGGTAGAAGCTAATAATCTGACGCTAATCCACGACCCAAAACAACCAGCCTCATTTGACAGCAGCCGATGGAGAAAAGGATACAACCCCGACAACATATTTGTATCCAAGAATATCGAAGTCCAATGCAGGAAAATAGTCAGCCAACCCATCCTAAGTCACAACACCGACCAATTATATGCTTTACAAGCTTTAGTCAAACCCCAGACTGTACCTTTCAAGAGACGGTTTAACTTCAAAAAAGCGAAATGGGACCCATACAAGGAAGAACTGGAAAGAGCTCTCACACAAATTAACCGACACCGGAGAACTATGACGATTTCGTGGACATAGTAAAACGAATATCAAGAAAGTTCATACCGAGGGGATGTAGGACTGAATTCATGCCAGGGCTGAGGACATCGGATAGTGAGCTGCTGGATAATTATTGGCAATATTACCAAGATGAACCTTTCTCGGAGGAAACCATCGCTGCCGGTGAAATGCTAATGGCTACAATTTCCGAAAGTAGAAAAGCAAAATGGACAGCGCTGCTGGAGAAGCTGGACATGAAACAAAATAGCATGCGAGCTTGGCGTACACTGAGAAACCTCAATGAGGACTCCACTAGTGCACCACTGAACTTTAACGCGATCATCGGCGATCAGGCGGCCATCCAGCTGCTCCTTAATGGCAAACCTCCGAGGAAAAACAACAAAGCCAGGATAACTCGAAATATAGCAGAGGAAGTCGACTCTTTTCGAATCCCATTTAGCATCGAAGAACTTACTAAAGCAATTGCCGCCATGAAACCAAACAAAGCGGCGGGCTAGATGATATCAGAGCGGAACAGAGAACTTTGGCCCAAAAACACTTCAGTGGCTGCTCGAAATGTTCAACAAGTGTATCACTACATTCAAGATACTAAAGATATGGAGACAGGCCAGGGTCATTGCTCTCCTAAAGCCTGGGAAAGAGCCAAATGAGCTTAAAAACTTCCGACCAGTTTCCCTTCTTTTAAGCTAATGGAGCGAATGATTTTGAACAGAATCTCAGCGACTATCGATGAGAAATTATTACCAAAATAAGCTGGCTTCAGACCAGGGAAATTTTCCGGCGGACAAGTCCTGAACCTTGTTCAATACATCGAGGATGGCTTCTATCACAGGGGCTGCTTTCATTGATCTGTCTGCCGCATACGATACGGTCAACCATGGAAATTTGCTATGCAAACTATATGAGATGACAGATGACTTCCACATCACGTCGATTATTGGAGTCTTCCTCCAAAATCGCCGTTTCTTTGTCAGCTTCTTAGAAAAAATAGTAGATGGCGCTTACAGAGAAACGGACTTCCGCAAGGCAGTGTGCTGGCCCCATTACTGTACAATATCTATACCAATGATCAATCTATATGTTGGGAGATAAGGCAGTTTATATATGCACATGACACAGCGCTAGCAGCCCAAGGAAAAAGTTTTCGTGAGGTAGACGAAAAACTCACAAATTATTTGAAAGATCTGGCCACCTACTACGAGCATAATTTCCTCCGACCCAATCCAGCAAAAACTCAAGTGCGCGCCTTCCATCTTCGCAACAAGGAGGCAAGGATACAGATGAATATAGTGTGGTGCGGCCAACAGTTAGAACATTGCCCAACTCCAAAATACCTCGGGGTAACACTACAGATCGAGCCCTCACATATACGCGCCACCGCCTCAACACCAGAAAAAAGGTATCAACTAGGAATAATCTTCTCCACAAACTGACTGATGAAGAACCTCAGCTCTTGCATTGAGCTTCTCTGCAGCCGAATACGACGCTCAAGTATAGTGCGCATCCGCTCACGCAAAGCAAATCGACGTCCCTTTGAATCAAGCGGTTCGCCTAATAACATTTTGCTTGAAGCCTACGCCACTCCATCAGGTATACACCCTCGCTGGTATAGCACCGCCTCATATCAGAAGAGAGATGGCCGCTGAGGTAGAAAAGGGGCGACAAGAAACCGATCCAAGGCATCCACTCTATCGCCACCAGCCAGCTAGACCCAGACTACGATCCCGCCACAGCTTTCTAGCCAGGACCGCACCCCTGCAGGGCTCTCAGGAAGCCAGAAGGCTCCAGAAATGGCGCACTGAGGTCCAAGACCCAACCAACCCACAAAAAGAGGAGCTTGCACCGGGACATTTCCTCCCATACCCAATCTGGAGAACGCTCATCAGACTTCGTCTCGAGGTGCAGAGTAAACCTGCAAAAGTGGGGAATGCTCGCAGAAAACGAAAACCTTCAGTGTTCCTGCGGATAAATCCAGAACCCTCCACACCTGCTGACCTGCACCGACATGGGACAGAGCTGCACAGGGAACAACCTAATTTTAATAAATGACAGGGCCATGAGAGCCGCAAATTTTTGGAAGAATTTTTGTGATCCGGACAAGTAAGCAAGCTTTCGCTGTTATTTCTTTTGTGTTTACCCACCACACTAAGCAGGCGTAGGTTATAATATAATATAATATACTTTACAATAGTGTTATAGGACCACTAAATGATGGAGGGTTTTAGGCTCCATGTTTTACCAAAGAGCAATCGACGGGTCCAAAGCGATGCCGTTGCTTTTTTGATCGTTCCAGGATAGTTTCCGGTCAAGACCGATGCCAAGATACTTAACCTCTTTTGAAAGCTCTACCTTTGCCCCGCCCATAGTTGGTGCTTTAAGGTTCAGCTTCCTTCTTTTTGTGAATGGGATCACTACGGTTTTGCTTGGGTTGACAGTTAGTCTTTCCTGTGTATACCATGTGCTGACAAAGCAAAGTTGTGTGCACTTTGCATGCGTTCTGCCTCTTATTATTATAACTAGGTCATCTACGTAATCTTGGACTTCAAAGCCTGCTTCAGTCAGTCTTACCAGTAGATCGTCAACAACCAGAGATCAAAGCATGTGTAATGGGACCCCTCCTTGGGGGCATCCCTTTATTACTTTGACTGTGACGGCTGTTTCTCGAATGGTCGCGGCGACTTCACGGCTGGTTAGCATGGATTTATCCATTGTGTAGTGGTTGGTTCACTCCCCTGCAGGTTGTGGCCCGCTGAATGGATTCATGTGAGGTATTGTCAAATGCACCCTCTAGGTCTAAAAATGCACACAGCGCCACTAATTTTTCAGTCAGTGCCTTCTCTATATCGCGGACAAAATTTGGAAGAGCATGGGTGGTAGATTTCGATAATCTTTTCCATCTACTCCCGGAGATTTATAGGGTTTAAAGCTATGTATTTTTTCTCTAAAGATTTTGTTGGCTAGACCTTTTACCCTTTTTGTAGGCTGCTGAGTGGTTTCAATGGGCTCATCTTCTTATTCCAGCTCTTCTTTGGCAACTATGCTCGACCCAGGAAAGTTTGTTTCTAGAAGAATCCTTCGACTTTCTGCAGGTGTCTCAGCATAGGTGGCAAGGAGTCTTGGGCTCGATTCTTTGGTGGGCCGATTTCATTTGAGTGCTCCTTAGATAGCAGTTTGACGGTGCTAATTCATCTATCCCTTCACAAAAGAACCTAAAAGTTACTCTTTTAGATTTGTGGTAAGTAAATATGCGCATGTATGTAATAATAAACCTTTAATAAGAACTATAAGGGTTTAATTCACAAAACGTATGAAGATACAGAATAATGACATAAATTGACAATATTATAATGAATTGAAGTTGAAAAAATGAGCCAGGATTGGAAATTTCCAAGCGAGAAGCAGCGTCTTCTGCTAATTTTATGAGAGATTTCGAGGTAAAATTTTACTTTAAAAGTAAAATCTATAGCCTTTGCGTGAAGTAATTTCAAAATATTAGTTTAAATTATTCAGCTTATTTCTTCTATTTTTGTATTCTACACTAATTATTTGGTGACCAAGATCAATCAAAGCAAAGTAAATAATATTACTTTTTGAATATGGAACACAAAGAAATACTTGCATTTCATAATATTAATATTGTCTTGTTGAAATATTCGCTGCTATCGTGTAGTCTGAAGCACAAACCGTTTTTTTTTTAATTTAATAGTCATCACATAATAAATTATTTTGCTACTTCTTCGAAATTAGCTTTCACTCCTAAATCTGCACTTCCCTGTTGTTTTTTTTTTGTTTAGTTTGCTCAATCATTTGATGTGCCCAAGCACGACCTTGTTTCGGGACCATCAAAAACTCGATCACACGAAAAAGTAATTTAGCTAATTTAAAATTAAGTCCGTATAGTCACATCCTGGAACAAGTCTACCTAATGTAATATGCGGGCCCGTTTAATTTCCTTGAGTTTTCGCCCGTGTTATGGTTTGCTTCACACCCCACACCTCCGTTCTTGTTTTTAATGAAAAACGTCTACGAATGTTCGCTTTATACTTGTCATTTCCTCTAATTAACATTGACTTAACAGCCGAGAAACAACCTTGCGGCGAAGTGGTGAGCGGCGATTGGTCGAAAGAAACACTTTGTATAAAAAAAATCTGATTTGAAATTGCAATGAAGATCTTATGTAGCTTATAATGGTTGTCTCAAGCAAAAAAAGGGTTGAGATCGCGATATAAATACTACAAAGCTATATTTAGGGTTAGTTTGGGTTAGTAAATAAATAAAATATTAAAATTAATATTGATTATTTATTTGTTTTGTTTTGTAAAGCCACAAAAAAATTTTAAAATTGCTTAACTACAAATATGGTGCAAAATAACTGTATACCATGGAAATAGCTTCTGACATCATGTACTAAAAAAAAATTGACTTAAGAATTCCTTACTAAGCGTATAATTAATTAATTAAAATTGGAGATTGGCATTTTCGTTTCCAATACTTGGAGATTCCCGGGTTTGAAAATAAACTTACAGGATATTGCCAGTTTTGAAACTACTGGCAAAACATAGGGCTAAATTCAAAGTAGAGTTCCTGATGTAATAAGAAAACATAAGAAATTAAGATGGCACAAAAAAGCAAAATAAAGTTGATTTTATAACCGAGTTTATTAATATTATGTATAAAAACACACTGCATTGTGGACAATTAAATCTATATTCGAATCGACTTTTGAAGAATGATTACACAGCGTTGGTCGAAGATGCCACCAAGGATGTGATAAAAAGGAAATACACAATACAAACGGTCCATATGCCAGATTTTACTCAGCGGTCTCAATAGTAATTAAAGGCGTGGTTCTATGACTTGACCGTCAGATGAAGGTGCCACTTCTTCTGTTGGTAAACTCTGTACTGTATGCCTACACCTGAAAAACTCTAAACACAATCTACTATCCGCAGTGATCACTTTGGGCTACTTAAAATTAATACCAATAATAAATACAAAGCCACAATAAGTATATTAATCGGCCGGAAAACAAAAGAATTAATAACATGAATGAATGCTATCTTAAAGCTCGGCCAACAATTCTAGATTTATATTAAAATATTAAGAACGATACCTTGTTAGAACCAAAGGTCTGCTGCTGAAAAGGTTTACCCCAGCAGCAAGCTCAGCAGTTAAGGTGAAAGTGACTCTGCCCTAAGGCAAAAGTGGGACTTCTCGGCTTAAAGATGAGACCCTGTAATGAAACCCTGTAGTGGCTTCTGGCGCCTGTATAGTGAAACCCTCTTGAGTTGAAGGGTTGCCTGGAGGATCAACTGCGTCGGTTTTATAAGGTGAGCTCGGAAAGCCTTGTGCAGTACTAAAATCCCGATAAATCGGTCGTATTAAAACATAAATTAGGGACTCGACCCAATAGAAGGGTAGTATAAAACGCAATACTAAAAGCTGAGTCACCCTACACTTCAGCAAAATGCTTCCTCTCTTCCCAGTAAGAATTTCTCGAAGAACGAGATAATCGGTTTCAATCAATTTGCATTTATAACTTTCAAGGAATTTAGAGAAAGAAACGTCAGTTACCTTAGTGCGAAAGAGCAACTATCGAAATGAAGAAAAGTCGATACGAGAAATACTTCTAAGATACTAAACGAGAATTAAGCATTGTAGAACAACTGCGGATGAGCTAAAATTAACTTTTCCAATAAATAATTGGAAATATTTCTAAACGAATTCATAAATCCTTACAAATCCGAATCGATAGCAACAATTATGAAAAAATAGCCCATTACTAATGTTCAAGGCTACCAATCGAATATAACAAAACCTTACATCATGCCACTTGAAAAGATAGATACAAAGTAGAAATCCCAAATCTCAAAGTCCACTGCTGTCGGTAAGGAGGTAGAACCACAAAATATCCTCAAAATCTACTAAAACATAACAAAGGAAAACAAACCTTCAGGGTTGAGAGGAAATTAAAGAAAAATATGGGAAAACCACAGGGAAATATGTGAGGAATACGCTCTAAATCCCTAGAGCAATACGAGAAGAAACAATAATGAGCAATCTATGCAGAAATCAACAAGTGTTAGAACAAAATAAGCAACAAGTAATAGTTTTTTACGATTGAAGAGAAAAAAAATGTAATAACTAACAATTATTCCCGAATTAACAGGTAAATCTCAAATCAAATCAATAACCCCAACGAGTTAAAGCCATATCAGCATGAGATTACAAGTGAAATATTCAAACCGAAAGTAGTATATGAATTTGACCGATCTAACGAGGATCAAAGGTAGACTATTAACTAAGTTCTTACATACAGAACTGCAAGTAAACATAATTATTGTAATATAAATAAGCAAAGTTAAACTAATGTCACAATTATTCTTATTTTAGTTGTTTGATGAACCTAAGCCAGCCAATAGATTATCCACTAAAATAAATACAGTCACAAAGTGCTAAAGGGCAACATAAGAAAAAGGATGATCAGAATAGCCACTTACGGCCACAACAGTGTTATAAAAGCTTATACATATTATGTAATAATAATCGTATGTATAATTAATTAATATAAAATAAATAAATTCTGCAACTGGAAATGCACTACACTTATTGACAACAAATCAAATAAATGAATTTATAATTAATTAACCGAAGAGATTAATACTCAATTATTATTACCATAAAATAAAGAATCTTATGTTGCTAAATACAGCATATAAAATAAAAGTTATAATCTTTTATAGTGGCAAAATCAGACTGCTACACAGTGCTTTCTTTGAAAAGAAAAAACTAGTCGAAAAAAAAGGGTAAAGCGCTAAAAAACAATTGAAAATAAATTGACTCAAACAGGTATTAATCTGAGAAAGAAATGGAACAGTGGTGTAAAAAAATTGAACACCAAGGATAGTCAATAGATAATAAAATAAACAGGAGATTGTAGGAAATGGCATTCTAAATAACACTACTATGTCTCAGTTGGATAGCCCTACCAACTTTAATCAAATTTATGTAAATAGTTCAATAATTCTTAAAAAGAAACAGTGCTGAACCAGAGGTAACTATAAATGAATTGAACCAAAAGTCATCACCAAAACATGATACAATAAACAGAAAGTACTATCATGTTACACCTTATTTTTTTTTTTTTTATGGCAGTGGCACACACACTACACGGAGATCCTAGGGCGCTCGACGAGCGGTGTGTGTGCGAAGATGTTGATTGACACGGTTCTTGAATATTTGTAGGTTGTAATTAGTGGGAAACAGATGTCCTGGAAGTGAGTTCCACAGTGATGCAGTGCGCCAGACAAAGGAGTTCTGGTAAAGCGATGTTCTAGGTGTTTCTAGTTGTACGACGAACTGGTGCGCGCCTGCCGTCTGTCGGGACTGTCTGACAGGAGTTGCCAGGGACGGGATGATGCGGGCCAAATCCTGGGAACATCTGCCGTGAAAGTATCTGTAAAGCAGACACATATCGGCCACATGGCTACGATGTTCCAGACTATCCAGATTCCGGGTCAACTCCGGATCCCCGACGAGACGCACAGCCCTCTTCTGAATGGAATCCAGCAGCTTTATGGTATGCTTTGGTGCGGCACCCCCGACATGTGAGCAATATTCTAAGCACGGTCTTATTTGCGCTTTGTACAGCAAGAGCAACTGCTGCGGTGTATAGAGTTTTTGTTGCGAAATAGCGCACCAAGCTTCTGGGAGGCTGATTTTGCGATGTTAGCAACATGGTCATGCCATGACATATTGCTGTTGACCGAGACACCCAGCAGCCCGATTGACGAGGATGAAGGAATGGTCGATCCTGCCATAATGATGTCAGGGCCCGCTGTATTGGCCCTCTTAGTAAACGTTGCTGCTTGGGTCTTTGCTGCATTGAACTGGACCAAATTTCGTTCGCCCCAAGTTTGAACTTTCTCCAGGTCTTGATTAATTGCTGTAATCTGCTCCTGTCTGCGGTGATGAGTCTCAGTCGCTGGTAAGGGTTTTTCTGATCTAAAGTGGGAGACAAGAGTACTGTCATCTGCAAAACTGTAAACAGGATTATTCGTTTCGATCAGCAGGTCATTAATATAGATGAGGAACAGAGTTGGTGAAAGTATTGCGCCTTGAGGCACGCCCGCGTTGATGATGAATGTGTCCGAGATTTGTCCATCAACTGCAACGTGTAGGGATCGGTTCTTAAGGAAACTGGCCAGCCAGCTGCAGAGAGAGGCGGGCAGTCCCAAGGACGGCAGTTTGTTGAGCAGTCCGTCATGCCAAACTCTGTCGAAAGCCTTTGAAATATCCAACGCAATCGCTCGAGACTCTCCGTAGTTTTCAATTGCCCTACTCCATATATGAGTGACATAGGCCAATATATCTCCTGTCGATCTCTCTTTGCGAAAGCCGTATTGATTATCGCTGATTATTCTGTTGCTCTCGAGGTACTTGAGTAGTTGCTGGTTGACTACACGTTCCATGGCTTTGGAGATTATTGGAAGCAAGGCAATTGGGCGATAGTTGGAGGGCGTGGTTTTCTTGTCTTTTTTGTCTTTGTCTTTCCAAGAGGATGGGTAAATCCCTTTTCTGTAAGAAAGAGAAAAAAGCCTGGAAAAAACGGGTGTTAGTTCGTTGGCGCAGTTCTTTAGCACGATGGCAGGTATTCCGTCCGGTCCTGATGCCTTTTGCGTATCTAGTTCTTTAAGGATTTTGCGAATATCACGGTGAGAAAACTTGACTTCTGCCATGGTAGTGTTGATGTTCGGTATAGTGGGGAGAGTCTTACCTTGGGGCACGTCTAAGGTAGAGTGCGATGAAAACATTTTGGCGAGCATGTTTGCTTTTTCCTTGGCTGTAGTCGCCGTGATGCCACGTTCGTCCGTCAAAGGTGGGAGAGACGTTTTTGTAAAGCTGTTACTTACTGCCTTTGCTACCGACCAGAAATTCCTGGAACCACTTGGGGCATTGCAATAACAATGGTATTTTGAATATGTCAAATCGTAGAAAGTATCATTTATTTAACTTTGTTTATAGTGTATTAAAAAGTGGACAACCACCTTATCTTAAAGCACAATTTCATTTGTTTCCACATCCCCATTATACGAGGAACATTGACAACTATAGAGTGCCACAACATAAACCAGCATTTACATTTATCGCTTCTCATATGTGCCAAATCATGTTAAAGATTTTTCCCCTGGACGCTTTTCCTCATTTATTAAAAAACATCTTTTGGAACATCAGGGCGTAACTGAGTAGAAACTGAACATTTCATTATGCGGGTATATATGTGTGTATATATATAATCTTTTATTTATTTTTTGTTGCAATTTTTGGTTGCTTATTATATCGAATTTTCGGAGGTTATCGGTCGCTCGCTTATCCTCGTAAACGTGAACGTAGATGCAGATTAATATATTGTGTCATTTATTCTGATTCCTCTCCGCCCCGCGCTCCTGGTTGATTCTGGGCGCTACCGGCCTCGTCCCTTGTTTCTATTTAAGTTTATTTTAATTTTTTACTAAGATTGAATTAGTTACATTTTATGTATTATAGGTTAATAGGGCTGTACCACACTTGCGTACAACGACAAATAAACTTGTTTGAATTGAATTGAATAGATAATCTCGCTTTACGGCTGCGGGCAGTACGTGTGATCAAAAATCGAACGGAGGCCATTAATAGGAGCCAGACATTCAAAGCGGCGCCTCCGTGTGTTTTGGTGATTTTTGTTGTGAAAACTCTTAAAATACTTCAATTTGTCCATAACAATATAGTGTTTTGTTGTTCTTATGGCTGTAAAAGTCACAATGACCGAAAGGAGCCTGGAATTACTTTTCACAGGTAAATATATTCTACACCTAGTTCTTGCTGACGCTAATATTTATTATTTATTTTCTTTGTGAGAGCTGAGATATAGGTTATTTCAAAATATGATTACGACTATACTTCAGGGTGCCTTTCTTTGTAATTTTATATTAGCTTTGTTAACATTTTCAGTCATGATTGCTAATAAGAATCACATAATTACCCTTGAAAATGGCCTGTCGCGCAGTGGCGTACATTGTTTTGATCTTTTAAGGAGATATATTTGTTATATTTCAATCATTGCATTTTTGTGATTTAAGCCAGTAATAGAAGTATTATGGAGTATAAAATATCAAATATAATTTAGTGACGAGAATGTACCTAATAAGGCATATGCTTGCTGGCATTATAATAAAATATTCATGAAACGCCATTGCTCGAGAATGCGTGAAGCCTTTGACGACGCTTGACGCTTGTCAAATCGTGGAGCCAACCCGTAACAGAATAGCTGCCGGTTTTACCCGTCCACTCCCTTCCCTTGTCAATGATCGATCATAACACTAAAAAGAAAATAATACCAATATTGGTTAAGTTAATAAATAAATCTTTCTCAGATGGTAAATTTCCTGAAGAACTTAAGATTGGTAGAGTTATACCAATACATAAGACTGGACAGCCAAGTAGAGTGGATAACTACAGACCGATAACTGTAATATCTTATGAAATATATGCAGATCTACATGAACCTTTTACTTTCTAAAACTTGAAACCCCCTTTGTACAGCAATTTTCCAATTGGAGCTTTGCTCCAATTCAACGAACGAGATATCCACAAAACGGAAACAGTTCAATTTGGGGTGATGCCGGGCTAGCAAAAGACAAATTTTAAAACGAAAAATCCGTTTTAAAGTCGGTTTCCCCATCAGTACACATCATAGCCTACGCGGAACGACGAAAATGCAACGAAGGATGACGCGCGTCGCCCACAAAAAATATCGCCTCAGGTCCGACGTCGATATCTCAAAGTCGATCTGAGACCGCCGCCGCCGCCGCCGCGATTTACTCGAGTCGATATCGAATAAATTAAATTAAGGTTTGCTCGGCATCGTATTTATCGGCCGTGCCATCTCGCGCTAATTTATTGGTCTCTAGCAAAAAGGATACCGTCTTTAATTTGTTTGATTTTTATAAGTTTTAAACATATAAAACTTGAATTTGAATGTATTCGTCTTTGTACTTAATTTAACTTCAGCGCAGAAAATGCGATATTTCGCGTGGCGCACCTATTTTTTAATCTACAGGATGGCCTGTTTAGTATGAGGCTCTGCCGAGCTATATATGGTTATTAAAAAAATATCGTTTTTCTTCAGACGACACACTTTATATTATGAATTACATTTATAATAACAATTTTTTAACCGCGACCAACGATCTATTCTTGTCTATAGGTCATTGACCAATTATTGTTTAATGTACGGAAAAAAGATAGAAAATAATAAAAATGGCATTGAGACAAATTATTATGAAAAAAATACTAAATCAAACAATTTTATCAATGTAAGAAGTACTACAAACCGGCATTTTTGAAATTCTTTAAAGATGGCTAATTTTGCTAATGAATATTGTATGAACATTGCAATAGAAATCAGAAGTTATCCCTCCCCCTCAAACGGAAAGTCAAAAGACCCAACTAGTACAAAACTCAATTTGTCTTACTCCTGTAAATACTTAGAAATGAATTAATATCGCACATACCTTCACTAAAGAATAATGGTTCCCCGGGTTTTGATGGTATTGTTGAAACAATAAAAAAATGCATTTAAACATCCTTTGCTGCATATCGTTCAATTGATTTTCGAAAAGGGAATAGCACCAAGTTACCTTAAAATTTCAATAGTTAAACCCATTTATAAGTCAGGTCTGGAAACCTTAATTAACAGTCACAGCCCTATAAGCCTTATAAGTAATTGTACTAATTTTTCTGAGAAATGCTTGAAGAGAAGGATGACTCTCTTTTTCGGGGAAAGAAAATAATGTTCTTATGCATAGACAGAGGTTATGACAATTTGAATGTAGACAGGAAATGTCTAGCTATATTTTAAGACTTGGCAAAAGCGTTCGATACTGTACCCTACAGCAGACATCTCGATGCTCTGTCCATCTATGGTATGAAGGGGAATGCATTTAAATTGTTGGAGAGTTATTTATCTGTATCAATACTTACTTACTTACTTACTCCGTAGCGCTACAGCCCCTGATGATCCTTGGCTGAGGCAACAATTTGCCTCCATCTGTCTCGGTCATCCATAACTTCTAGACCATTCCCAATGCCCATTTTCCGGAGGTCCGATGTTATATTATCCCGCCACCACGTCTATATCGTCGGCATATGCTAGCAGCAAGTTTGATCCACTGGCCCCGAATAGCTGAGTTTCGATTTTGGCTTCTCTTACTACTTTCTCCAATGCGATATTAAAAAGCGTGGGTGATAGTGCGTCTTCCTGTTTAAGACCTGTGCTCACCTAAAACAATCTTTACTCTGCACTTAGAACCCTCAACACAAGCTCTCGATTTTTTTTTTAAATGGCAGTATATGGCCTGTGATACATCACTCGAAAGGTCCTTTGTTACTCTGATCAGCTTGAGTGGGATGCCAAACTCAGCCATTGTATGCCATATTTTGACCCTTTTTACACTGTCGTATGCCTGCTGGAAATCTATAAATAACTGGTGGAGGTCTTGATTGAATTCCCAACTCTTCTCTAGCAATTGCGTAATGGTAAACAGCTGGTCCGTTGTTGACCTATTTGCTCTGAAACCGCACTGGTAGTCTCCCAATATTTTTTCCGTGAAGGAGGTTAGTCTTAGAAGAATTATGTTAGATAGGACTTTATAGGCTACATTGATTAGTGCTATCCCTCTGTAATTTTTGCAGACCGTTCTATCGCCTTTTTTGTGGATCGGTATCATAATACTCTCCTTCCAGTCATCAGGGATAGCTTATTTTTCCCATATGGTTTTAGTGAAGTTTTGCAGCTGTGTTATGATAGTATCGCCACCATATTTAAGAAGTTCGGGCTTTATTATTTTTTCATTTCTTTATTGCTTTTGCAATTTCCTCTTTAGAAGGGACCTCATTGGGTTGTTCCGCAGCCAGCAGATTCAGTGCTTCCTCCTCTTCACCAGTTCCTCTATTAAGCAGTTGATGGAAGTAGTTTTTCCACGTTTGCAATTTTTCTACTTTGTCAGTTATTAGATCTCCATTTTCCTTCTTTAAGATATTGTCGGTCCTGGGTCTGAATCCTGCTTTTGTAGAGCGTAATTTTTGGTACAATGTTCTTGTGTTATTTTTTCCTTCAGCTTCTAGTGCAATTAATTCTCTGTCTTGCCATTCTCTCTTTTTCCTTCTTAACAGTTTCTTTCCTAGGGTTCTTATTTTTCTGAATCTTTCCCTGTTCTCATATGTGGGACTTTTTAGCACTTAGAGTCTAGCAGTATTTCTTTTCTTAATAGCATCTTCGCAATCTTCATCATATCAGTGGTTTTTGTGTTGCCTCCTAGGTTTCTCCCCTACCACCTTTCTAGCTGCTTCTGTAATTGTTCTAGATATAAACTTCCAATGCGCGTCCATATCAGTATTGTATGTGGTGTTAGTATTTTCTCTGATAAGTCGCTCTAGTTCTTCCTGATACTGTGCTCTTATCTCTGTCAGCTGAAGCTTTTCTGTATCACACTGAGGAGATAGACGATTGGTTCGCTTGTTCGTTGCTGTAGATATTCTGACTCTGATTTTGGCTTTGACCAGAAAATGATCTGAATCGGCATCTGCAAAGTGACGTAGAACAGATCTTTTATACCCTCATCTTTGTCGCTTCTATTGGTGCATGCACCAATAGAAGCGAGTAGTTGTAGAAAGTCCCTTTCATCCTAGTATAGCACACCCTGTCGCCAAGTGGCTCAAACCTTAACACTGAGTTCAGCAGAGATTTCTTGAGTGCAAAACCTGTTCCGAAAGCGTGGGAGTTTTGGTCATTGCCACTATTGAAAAGTACTGAATTCCCAACGTCAGTCCCACTCCAGGCCACCGTATTTCTTGCAGAGCGGTGATATCCATATTCATTCTTTCCATTTCTTTGAACGCTATAAACTGAGCACGTTCCGTGTTCCAATATTCATATGTTCTTTGCGTTATTCGTCTTCGTGTATCCGTCCTGATCCGAGGCTTCTGTTGCTTCTTCATAACCCATACTTTTTTACGAGGTGGGGTGGTTAGCCCCACGCTCAACCCTCCTCTTTTCTCAAACGGGCTTGGGACCGTCTACGGCAGAGTTTCTGTATCAAATGATACTAAATTCGGTATTAAGTAAAAAACAAAAAATAAAAATTGGGCGTTTCCCAGGGTACAGTTTCGGGTCCACTGCTGCTGTTTATTTCTTACATAAACTCGTTGCTCAGGTTGAATATAGGTGGGTTAAGCATCATTTTTTATGTTGATGATACAGCAATTGTATTTTCGGGCAGCAGCTGGGTGATTAAATAAATAACCAATTAAGATAGAAAACTGCGGTTTTCACTGACCAATAGAGAATGAATGACTCTATAAGTTGTGAAAATTTGAGACGCCAAGAAGTGATAGTCGCTGAAATGAATGTTTATTCAAAATTTACATGTTTATTCACACAATCTCGGATATTTGGTATTTGAAAGATAACCAATTAAGATAGGAAACTGCAGTTTTCACTGACCAATAGAGAATGAATGACTATAAGTTGTGAAAATTTGAGACGTCAAGAAGTGATTGTCGATGAAATGCGTGTTTATTCAAAACCTCAAATATTTGGGATTTGAAAGATAAGCAATTAAGATAGGATACTGCGGTTTTCGCTGACCAGTAGAGAATGAATGACTCTATAGGTTGTGAAAATTTGAGACATCAAGA
>MU193067.1:0-14259 GCA_016904865.1 Pissodes strobi
GTGGCAGCAATTTTTTTCTTTTTATGAATTTATTTTTCAAAATTTGATTCATTTTATTTATACATATAAAGTAACAATCAAATATCAAATAAACAAACATCCATCAACTGTCAAGCGTGTCTAGTGACTTTATCGGGTCTTGGTGAGAATGATATTACTAGAATTTCCCCCAGACTTGCACTTGCACTTGCAGATATATTGAGCAGAAGCGATAAGTTACAAGTGCAAGAGACTTGCGACTTTGGATCAGCTGGGTCTCAACTGCGCATGTCTTCGGGCAATATCTCTTGCGTCTTGCACAAACTCTTGCAGCATGTAAAACGCCTTTTATTGTGGCGTACTCGTCAATAAGTTTCAAGTGACCTAAATTTTTACAGACATTATTTTCAACTGCTATTATACCAAAGTTTTTGAGCCATATGACATGATGGAACTAAGATATTTTTTTATTATATTTAATTTGGAGAAGGATCGCTCTCCAGATGTAACTTTTACTGGCAAAGTTAAAAATATTCGAAAACGTACAACTAAGTGTGTGAAATATTTCTACTATGATGTTGACGAAGTGGTTAAAATTTTAAGAATTTTTCCAGATATCCGCCTAACTTTATTTTTTAATTTAATTTTTTGGTATTGTTCTCCAGAAAATCATTTTGTCTGTTTATCGGGCATCTGAAAATGCAAAAAAGTGTATTAATAGAATTCATTAGCGTTGTCCGTATGAATAAGAAAATTTAAAATAAAAATTAATAATATATATAAATTAAAGAAAAATTATACGTGTTAGAACGTCACTTATACGATACCTCCTAATCCAACTATTTTCGTTTTCAAATTTATCTTTCATCTTAGATCTACGACTTCTAAGAGACGCATTTTTTTAAACTATATTATGATATCTGGTTATTAAATGTATAAAAAAATACTCACCTTTTATCTTTCGACAAAGAAAATAATGTTTTAATCACACAATAATAGAAAAAAAAACATCAAAATAACTAACGCTTCTCTGATCGCAGTTTATTCTGCTTTTTGCTATTTTACGAGTAATGAATGAGTCGATTGAAAAGGTAAAAAAATTGCTCGAGAAAATCCGAAATTGGGGGCCGCCCTATATACTTGCGACTTTTTCTTTCCTTTGACGAAAGTAGAGCCGGCGCGGCGGCCGGTGGCGCGGCGAACGCGCCGTGTTTTTTGTGAATTCGACAGCCCAAAATATATAATAATAGTTATTTATGCAACAAGTGTGTAAAGTGAATCTTTTTTTATGAATGGGAATATTGTCGCATGAGCCGTAGGCGAATGCGACAATCCCATGAATAAAAAAAGGGTACTTTACACATGAGTAGCATACAAAATTTTTTCTACTATCGAAAAATATATGAAAAAATTAAAATAATATTATATTACTTTACGCACTAGTGTGTAAAATAAATTATTTTACGCACTAGTGCGTAAAATATATTATTTTACGCACTGTCCTAAACGTCAAAAAATATGTCAGTAAACGTCAAAAAATATGTCAGCTTTACTTCACGCACTAGTGCGTAAAATAACTTACTTTACGCACTGCACATTAAAAAGGCCTATTTTACGAATCTTAGAGAGTGCGTAAAGTGAGTATTTTACGCACGGTAGTAGAAAAATTCATTTTTTTCTGTGACGGGAAAAACGTTTGACATTTTATCTCTGTTGCCAGGTGTCACTTTTTATGAAATTATTTTTTTCCCCGGGAAAAAAGTGAGTACTTTTTTCCCGGATATACATACATATATACACATAAGTAAAGGTAGATATTTCATTTTAGAATATTTTATTATACAAAACTTACATTTCCTTTATATCAATAGTACAATTATTTAATGTGCATTGCGTAAATGACATGTTCCTTGAACTATTCGGTACAACAGTTGAATTTTCTTGTGTTGAAATTATATTTTTTCCTGCCATGGACACAACTGCCGTTGATGTACCCGATCGCAAATCGGGTGTTATTTCAGCACTGCCACACGTCCAAAACACCTTATTAGCTACTTCTGTCCTGTGTGCTACCGATTCAGCAACATACCCTTCAGCGACCGTTGATGACTTCCAACTGCCATGTTTCTTTAGTGTCATCAAGTCTCCCCCAGTTTCAACTAAAAGTGTACAAGACGATCTTCGAAATGATTCACCTGTATATGAGTTACCATTTTCAAGTTAAAGAAAATTAAATATTGTTCTCAAATACCTTATAAAACTGATTTTTACCCACATCCTGATTGATTCATTTTCCATTGCGATATGCATAAAATAGGCGGTGATCCGTTTGCTGCAGCTGGACGAAGAGCTATGTACAGGGTGTCCCAAATTCGAGCCTCATCATTGGGATCTCGGGAACTAGAAGAGATACGAGTTCGGTTAAATGGAGGCAAAGTTGCGCAATTTGATGGTGATCAAAATGCCACCTTACAAGTTTAAACATTTGGAACACTTCCGAAGATTCGCGATTTAATTTTTATTTTTTTATGACTTTATTTGAATAGATATAACAAAATAAATTTCACATTCTCATTGTTACTTTTTCTTTTCTACAAAATCAGATTTTCAAACCGACGTTTCGTCTTTGAGCTGCCATAATCAACTTCGTTTTTTTAAATACGGCCCTGGATTTTTTATTACGAACTTTAAGAGCTTCTAAGGTCCCAGAATCAATAATGTATCGAAATTTTTCGAAAAATTGATATTAATGGCATTTTTTATAAGGACTCATGTGTTGGCAGACAGAAAACAGATTTTTGGTAAGATCTTACGAGGAAATCATGATTTTTTCGAAGAGTATGCGATACAACAATGAGAATGTGATTTATTATTTGTTCTAAGTTCCAAATCTAATCCCACACAACTATTTACTTGGGTAAATTGCTAAAAATATGGCCTAGAGCCTATGGTTTGAGGGTTGACACTTTAATAATTATATTATTTATTAATCACTTCTTATGCTAGTCTTTAAGCTTTCTCTATGTAGAGCGTTAATGCGTAAAAAAAGGTTTTGTTATTAATCCTATTAAAAATCTATTTTCTGTCTCTGTCTAACACATAAGTTCTTATTGAAAATGTCACCAATATGAATTTTTTGAATAAGTGCGATACATCATTGGTTTTGGGACCTTAGCATCTCTTAAAATCCGTAATAAAAAATCCAGGGCCGTATTTAAAAAAAACAAAGTTGATGATGGCAGCTCAAAGACGAAACGTCGGCTTGAAAATCTGATAACACTATCTTGAGGAACAGAGAAAGTAGCAATAAAAATGTGAAATTTATTTTGCTATATAGAGTCATAAAAATATAAAAATTAAATCGCGAATATTCGGTTTTTTCCAAAAATCTTCGGAAGTATTCGGACTTTTTAAGCTTGTAAGGTGGCATTTTGATCATCATCAAATTGCGCAACTTTGCCTCCATTTAACCGACCTCGTATCTCTTCTAGTTCCCGAGTTTCCAATGATGAAGCTCGAATTTGGGACACCCTGTACATTCGGTAAAATTTAATATATCCTTCAGTAACTACAAATCTCCTGTTTACATTATTTTTTGTTTGCTTAAGTTTCACAATTAATAACGTTCCCAAATCTTCAATATCATCTAATGTTACCTGGTTGATTTCACAAATTCGACAAGCTCCTGCAATCCCAAATACAATAAAAACCTTGGCCATTAAATAAACTTCATCAGGAGCATTATTTAAAAAAATCACTAATTTGCATACTTGTAAAAATCGCAGCTTTCTTGGGCGTGTAACCTTTCCCATTTTGTTTCAGAAATGTAATTATTTTGAAATATTTTGAAATGTCTACATTATTATTGGATTGTAACATATTTCGACCACACTGTTGAGGGCTTTTATTGTTGTGCCAGTTCCGAAAAATAAGCCAATAACACCATCTCAGAGAAAGAACTGTATGCCTTTTTCATCTTCCATTCCATAAATCTTAAATACGCGGTTTCGTAAATTTTCCGCGATTTAGCTGGCAATAATTTTTGTGACGCTACTTTCGCTGCTTTTACTAACTCCGATGGAGTCAGCGAAATCTCGGAATCAGACATTTTTTACTTTATATTATTCAAAACTACTAACTAACAATAACACCCACTAAGTTCGCAAGTTTTAAATCAAATCACTGAATTAAATTGACAGATATTTGATCACTTTAAAGGTTTCCTTAGCAACGCAAGTCTATTGTCACTATAAGTACAACAGCCTACCAGTTTAAAAATTCAAATTTCACATCGATAATTTTCTGACTTTAATATATTGTAGTAATAAGTTTTTTCATATATAATATCACAAGAGAAAAAATTTTGTCGGCAAAATTTTCGAAAGGTATGAAAGTTTGTTGCTTGGCAATTTCGCGAATGATATTTTTGGTATCAAAATCACGAGCCGTCAGGCGAGTGATTTTGTAAAAATGTCATGAGCGAAATTGTCGAAAAGCAACAAACTTGAATAAAACCTTGAGAATAACTTTGTCTACACAATTTTTTCTCGAGTGGTATTCGTCATGACTATTTCACGAGAAAAACTAGACAATGCACCGTATTAACAATCAGAAGCTTTATTTATTTGTTAACAAAATTAAATGTACAATTATTATTTAATGACGTTTGTCAAACTCACAATAATAGTTATACCAAACACCTTTCTGATGGACCTGTCATAGTTTTGTCGCTAAAAAAACACTCAATTAACGGGCAGGTAGTAGTTTTGTCAGTAGGAAACGAGCAGTTGCTATGACGTTTTACCAGTAAAAAACACTCTAGTGAAATAGTCAATATGAAATCGTCATTTTTCATGTCACAGAAAAAAAAAGTGTATTATACACGGGAAAAATATTAGATTTCGCGTCGGGTGGCAACACAACCTCGAGCTAACATCTAATACTTTTTTGCCTTGTATAATAATAACTATCTATTATATTGCCGCTTAAAAACAAATTGTCTGCAATTTGATTATTATGAATGTTATGAAGGGTTTTAAGTTTTAAACTTGGCTTCTGTGGAATGTCTTAAGAATGAAATTTAGTTTTACATATTTTTATATTCAACACATAAATGTATTTTACTGTTTCTACCGGCAGCCTGTGACCGCCCTTAAGTTTCGCCGCCTTTGTGCCTGCACATCCTAAGAACGGCCGGGCCCTCGCATGTCTTATTCGCCTCTTAACTTTGAGTGCTCCTTTATTAGGATGAATAAATATTTGACTTAAAATTAAATTGTTGCCTAAGGTTTAATCAAGAATAAGTTCCAAACTAATAATAACTAACAATAATTTGGTAAGAACAGACACTAAGCATTGAAATATGTGTAGCAATTTAGAGCTACACCTATTTTTTACTATGGCGTGTATGTAAGAATTATTTTCACACTATATTCGACATTACTATCAATTTTCAATGCTTAGGGTCTGTTCTTGCCAAATTATTGTTGGATATTATTAGTTTGGATTTATTTTGGATCAAACCTAAGGTAAAATTTAAGTCAAAGATGTATTCATTGTAATAATAAATGAGCACTCTCAAAGTTAAGAGACGAATATGACATGGGAAAGGTAGCTGATTATGTAAACCATCTTGTGTTACACGCAGTGATCATAATTGACATTCATTTTTGTTTTAGTCGCCCTCATTTCAGCGCCTCTTACCCTTAAATCTTTGAAATTTAATACAAATCAATTTTTCCTGAATAAAAACAACTTAAACTATTCCATGTCAAACATCATTAAATTTGTAATAAAAATGCTATCGAATACGAAGTGTACTATTTTTACAGACCATATGAAAAACAATGTTGATTTTTTATAGCTGTTCAAATATCTTCAGAATAAATTAAAAACAAAGTTTTGAAGTTTCAGCAGAAAAGTTAAAGCGGTATTGCAGAAGCAATAAATCAGATAAACTAGTCCGGTAAATATTACATCAATCACCTTATCGCGTGACACGCTCAGCGGGCTGCACATGAACCGTTCAACACCTTCCTTTATCAGGTGTATATAAAGTTGCAAGCCAGCGCGACCTACAGGCTGACTATAAGAACTATTCTGTATCCCAATAGAGATAAATGAACCATACTGAAGCCCAGCTGAAAATTTGTAGGGGGTGTCTAAATGGTTAGAATGACGCATAGGCTTGATTACACGCAAAACTTTGTTGAGCCCGGGCTCGGGCTTAACAACATGCTTTTTGGCTTCATGACGTACCATTCGTATATAGAATTGGCTCCACAATGACCGTTTATATGTCGTAAATGTCGATACATTAGCCTATACTTTAAATAATCCCTAAAAATACCATATATTATACTATAATTATGTATGCTGCAACTCAAAGAAATATTTGAATATGTAGCTGACTTATTTGACCAACGAAAAGTAGGACGCCATGATTTGGCGCCAAATTCCTAACAAAGTTCTCTACATATTAATTTAAATAAAGCAAGCAATATTTTATATCTACGTGTATATAGAAATGCAAATAAATGAATGCAATTATCGTATTTACGTTTTAACTGATTTGTGAGATCCTCCAATCCCCATTCGCTTAGCAAAGCCTCCATTTTAAAATGAACTCAAAACGAAATCAAGAAACGAACTGGTCACCTCTATAGTCGAACTAAATCGTAAGCTTCTTATGAAGAATAGTTATACTTTTTTTTTCTTAATATTCTCGGAATGAATATATAAGATTTACTTTAATTATAAGTGTACTGGTTTTAAGGAGAATATAATTCTGTTCAAAACTACTTACAAGTATCGAATGTGATTTTGCACATTTAAACCAAGAATATTTCCATTCGCCATTAGTACTGTTTCATCTTCTTTTAAGGTTATTGTTTTTCTTGAATATAAGAACACTTTATTATCAATTTTAATACAATATTTCTTAAAATAAATACAGCTATTATTTAAAGTCAACACGACGTGTATTTTTGAAATAACTGTATATTACTCTCTCAATAAGAATAATATATTTCATATCAGTCTAAGAATTCAAGTATTGCGTTATTCTTAAATATAGAATAGATTTTTTTCCGTGTCTGATAGCACATTTGTGCCATCTGTGGTACGATGCGTTATAATCAATTTTCATAGATTTGGTTAGTGTTGATTATTTGTCTAATCAAATTTCGGTTAGTTTGACTTAGTCTCAAATTATTTTAGTCATTTGAGTCGGTTCCGATACGTTATAATCAATTTTAATAGATTTGGTTAGTCGTCTAATCAATTATCGGTTAGTTTCACTTAGTCTCAACTTATTTTACTTATTTGAGCCTGTTCCGATACATTATTGTCGTGACGCTCTTGAAAATTTTCGGTGTCGTGACGCGGCCTTGATAAATTTTCAAGGCCGCGTCACGACACGGAAAATTTTCACTCATGAAATCGAAGAAGTATTCACTTCAAAAACAATACCCAAAAGCAATAATCGCGGCCGTCGCGTCGGCTACAAAACGAAAAGAGGTCAAAACCAAAAGCCAAGTACGGTTCTGATCGACACCTGCTGACACGGAAACAACAGCATAGTGCATTAGTGCGCAGAACGAAACGAGAATTTCTTTGTTTCGGATTGTTCGATTTAGCGTCGATTTTAACATGAGTAGAAACCCGTTTTTTCGCCCATAGGTTGCCACTTTTGAATAACGCAACAGGCGGCTATTGCTTATCCACTCCTATAAATCAATGAACTAAACCGGCAAGCATGTGGAGATGACAGTTGGCCGGTTTACCCCCCACTCCAAATTTTTAAGCGGGATTTATTTTGTCTCTTCTCGTCGGTTGTTCTTCTCGGATCTCGGATATAACATTAATTTTACGAGTGTGTCAGGGGAAGCGGCGAGTGTTAATCCAGAGGACGTTCACGCAATTCGCTGAAACACTTCCCTCAGTTTTGTTAGGTTATTTATAAACCAAAAGACATTTATAATGCGGACGAAACGGCACTTTATTTTCGAGTCCTACCCAACAAAACGCTAGTCTTTAGGAAGGAAACGGCCACAGGAGGGAAATTATCATATCAAAGGAACGACTTACGATTTTTCATCGTGCAAATATGGCAGGGGGAAGGAGTTGTTCCTACTGATTGGAATATCAAGAAGACTCCGTGCCTTTAAGAAACTTGGTATGGGTTACTAGGGAAATCATTACCGAATGGTTAATAGAATTTGACAGAAAATTAGGTAGGCAAAAGCGAAAAATTTTATTATTTCTTGATGATGCCTGATCTCATCAAGATTTAATAATGGATAACATAAAAAATATTTTTTTGGCTCCGAATCATTGTCAGCCCCTCGACCAAGGAATTAAGTATAAAAACCAAAAAAGTTATAGGAATCATAATATAATGAAGCACGTTGTGACAATGCTCGAAACCTCTTAAGTCTTTAGGGGAGCTAATTAAAGCAATATATATCTTAGAAATATTTTTTTTTCATTAAACAAACGCAATACACTTACTTTATACATATTAACTAGTAACATCATGGTGAGCAAAGCCCCATAACATGAAGCACCTTTATCAAACAAACATATTTCCAATGCAAGTAAATAGAAAATAATAATCATTATTGTAGTATTCGGACATATTTCGTTTCCACAGACGTTTATTATTTAGTCAAGTTTTTCCAACCTATTTAACAATAATAAAAAACGATTGGCATCATTTTTTATTATTGTAAAATAGGTTTAAGCATTAGAGAAAATCTGCACCTATAATTAGCAGACGATACTCATTAATTAAATATAAATTCACGTTTGGTTTGTCTTTACTTTTTTACAGTGGAATTGTTGACATTACATGATTATCAACATTTTCGTCTGTCGATCTAAACTCATAAATATAAGTATGCTATAAATATTGATAATGGAACATTAAAGTTTTGTTTCACTGAATATACCCACACGTGATCCCGCGATGTTACCAGTAAACGTTTTGTTGGCGCCTAAAAATGAATCAGTAGCGACCCTGTTTTTTTTTTCTTGACAAGTGCCAGATAAAAATATTATTAAGCCCAAGGCTGTTGCTAAGGCTTCTCATTGCCAGTATCGATATATTCGCGTTAAATGCTTTTCTTTGCTTTCCTAAAGGTTTTACTGCTACATACTATTAATTTGTGGACGAGCTAACGGGAAACTAGCCATACATAAACCTAATTTTGTTTAAAATTTTACTGAAGATGTTTCGTCAAAGATTCGAATACCTACATATTTGGTTACGGTATATGCCAACCTGAAATAGATACTAATAAAACCCTTTTAAAGTACAGATAATACCTACAGTGATTAGAATTGCATCTGATACAAAATTTAAGCAACAACACTTTTTTCCACAGTTAAAAAAAAACTAAAATATGGACATTCAATGATATCCAATTACGCATCTGCATACGAGCCATTTTTTTACTCGTAGTACCAATTTTTTTTTAATAACTTCTTTGCAGTATATATATTTGTCTTTTTTAAAATTTATTTTTTATATTTCCAAAACGACTGAAGGTTTATGACACTCTTTTTCCACAGTAAAAAAAAACTAAAATATACGCATCTGCATACGAGCCAAATTTTTAAGGAATTTTTCGTGAGGTTAATCCAGCATAAACGGTTTAGGTTTTGAGCATAATCTAACGTTTTCGCGACATAACCGAAAGTAGGGGAAATGTTGATGACGTCATCGCTAGGTTAGCCAAGCATAACCCGGTCTGGAGCAGGTTTTGCTTGGGTTATGTCATTTGCATTAGACAGAAACTGGCGTTTTCGCCAACAAAACCGAAGTATCTCCAGTGTATCATACATTTATGTTGGTGGGGATAGGTGTATGACGTATAAAGGTTAATTCATCATAAATTAGCATAATCTAAACCCAATTCGCGAAAAATCCCTTTTTGATTTTTTATACACTCGACTTCTATAGAAATGTCATTTAAAATTTTGACATATAACCAAAAAAAAAATAGTCAAATCCATAGACATTCCTTCAGACTAAATAGTCCTTCTCGCAGATTTTTTTTATTTTTTTACAATTTAAAAAATCGTTTCCAAATCGCAATCGGTGAGCGGGGTTCGAAATGACTATCACTTCTTTTTTGCCTATCTCAGGTGTTACAAAAACAACTCAGGTTAGAACAATAATATAATCCGTCAATATTTTCTTTTGTCAAGTCACAAAGCGGTGTCAAGTTTCCAGTATTTTCGTTTTATCTATTATTTCCTTCATTACTATTATGGTATTTCGCCAGTATAGAACTGAGGATAAGGCTGATATGCTTCGAATATTTTTAATGAGAAATAAAAGTGCAACCGCTGCACGTAGGGCATATGTCAGGCGTTTTCCAGTACGAGCGGTTCCCTCTAAACGGATGTTCTCAAGACTGAATGAAAAACTAGCTGAAAGAGGGCATATTTAGTGATCGGCCGATACCGATATAAATATCGGTGTATCGGTATCGTATCGGCATATTGTCAAATTTTGCCGATAATCGGTATCGGCAAAATTTTGCCGATAAATATCGGCATTTTTTAAATTAAAGCAATTTTATTTTATTTATTTTGAAATACAAATCTAGTATTATAATTTCTTGTAATAAAACAAAAAAACAATCAAATTACTTTTAAATTAATTTTTATTATTTTAAATAACACAGCATCAAGAATTTAACATTGCAAATAAAGTGCACTTATGCAATTCCTCTACACTAAACAGGAAATAACAAAAATAAAAGTTTGATACATGTGATTATTCATGACGTAATGTAGTATAAACTACTAACTAGTAATCAAAAATTAACTTTTTCAAATTGCGATGCAAAAAGATCAGGATTTCAGCACCCTCAGGGATCAATCTATTTCTTTTAATTCAACAAATGTTGCCAGCATCGGAGAAAATTTGTTCACTAAAGACGCTTGCAGAAGGGGCAGATAAAAAAATATCTGCTTGATTTTTAAGTAAAGGCATATCCTTTTTATTGAAATCCCACCATTCAAATGGAGATTCATTTCTGTCAATTGCGGAAGTTGATAGGTACAAACTAATTTCCTTCCTTTCCAGTTTTTCTAATTTTGTTTCAATACCTTTACTTTTTTTTTTGATGGTTCACTTACAAAACTTTCTCATATGACTCCCAAAAAGAAGAATGCGGTGCTGGCGGATCTCTTTAATGTTTGCAAATTTGCCACTATTTAGATGTTTTACTTACCCTAGTATGTATGTATATTAAATACTATATTATTAATATTAAATAATTTTTATAACAATGTTTTAAAATTTCGTGCCGATACCGATATTTCATCGGTATCGGCAACTCAAATATTGGTATCGGCCGATTATCGGTATCGGCAAAAAAAGCATATCGGCCGATCACTAGCGGCATATATTAAATTTTAAAAATGTGCACAGAAATTCTCGGGTAATAAATGAAGACAATGAAATTAATGTATTAGGATATGTTCAAGCAAACCCGACAACCTCTATCAGTGCTTGTGTTGAGGAAACTAGCATCAGTTTTGAATTAATTCATACGATTTTGAATTAACACAAATATAAAGCATATAAATATCGCAATGTCCAGAAACTAGCTGATGACCATCGGCGAAAGCTACGAGAGTTTTGCGAAATGTTTTTTAATCGGTACCATTAAATCACATCGGATCACATTTTGTTAAAGAAAATTTTGTGGACCGATGAAAGCTCTTTTTCGACCAGGAAGGGATGTAACAGACAAAATACGCGTTACTGGTCTGTAGAAAACTCCTATGTTACACATGAAATAAAAAATCAAGGATATGAAACCGTTAACGTATGGTGTGGGATAATTGATTCATATATTCTAGGCCCTATATTTATAAACGAAAAGTTAACTGAATATGCGTACTTAAGGCTTCTAGAGCATGAAATATTGGATGCCATTGATGACCTGCCATTAAATGTGCATGGCAAACGGAATTATCTGGCAACAAGACGGGGCACCCCACATTGTGTACGAAGAGTGAGAGATTACCTCAACGACGAATATCGGGAATGGATAGGTAGTGGTGGTATCATGTCTTGGGCCCCGAACAGCCCAGATCTCCCCATTATGAACTACTTCTTTTGGGGTCACATAAAAAACAAAGTTCGCAAATTCCCATGTGCCAACTCTGAAGAATTGAAACGCAGAATTTCGAATGCTATTCAATAGTTGAAAGAAAGGCAAGTAACCGTTATTAATGCATTAAACCACGCAATAAAAGTTTATGAGAAATGTCTGCAAAGAAATGGCGGCCATGTTGAGCAGTTTTTATAATTAGTACAATAATCCTTGTTTTATGTTAATACTCTTCTTTCTAGAATTAATAAATATTGCTACGATTTCTTTCTAAATCTTGTTGTCGTTAAAAAGTTGCATAACACCTGAGAACAGCACAAAAGCTGCATTTCAATTTACGTGGAAAATATGAAATTAAATAATTCGAAAACGACTGACAAATAGACATATAGTGAGTTATATCAATATTTTTTAAAATATTGCAAAGAATCTGAAAATGTAAATGTAGAATCTGTAATGTAATGGTGTTTCATTACAAAAAAATTAGTTGGCTGAATAGTTTTTTAAAAACCCTGTATATCACATTGCGATACATGACAATAAAAACTTGACAGGTAATCCTACAATAGTATATTAAGATACTAGTTTTAAAAGACCATATTTTATCGCACGAGCACGAAATTAGGAAACGACCCGCTTGCGGGGAGTTTCCTAACGTGCGAGTGCGCTAAATGTCTTTTTTAAAACGTGTATTTTATACTATTTTTTCTATTTTGCACGTTTTTTAATGAAAAACATTAATTTATTCAAGTCGCGATCAAAAGTTGGATGTCCATCTTCTCACTTTTGACGTCTGTATTATAAGGAATCCCATTCAAAACGGTGCCGAAATTTTTGCTAGTGAGCCTTGACTGAACAATTTTGTTAATATCATACGATATTAACGATATCATAGTAATCAGTCAACAAAAGTAGTGTCGAAAAGAGCTTCTTTTCGAACCTACTTTGCGTATCGAAAAGACTTCTTTATGATACCAAAATAGAAAAAAATGGTTTTTGATTCATTCCGAAAGAATAAAAAATAACTAAGTTACACCCATTTAAAATGTGGACAAGCTAATTTGATGGCACTGTACACCGCAACGACCGGGTCACACAGTGGGCGCATGACCTTAAAGGTTTTAGTTTTTTGAGAAAGTGTGGCGAAAACCATTTATACAATAATGTGTAGCTTGAAGTATAAAAAACGGAAAAAATCCTTGCACTAAAGATGTTGAAAAGGTGTGAGATGTCATGGATTGACGCATGTTACCAACTAATGGAGGTGGACATGTCAGACGAGTATAGCAATATTTATATCTAATACTAGAAAGGTGCAGACACTAAGTTTAAATATTCTCATAGAGAAATGGTATATGCTTTTTAGAACAGTGCACAAGTAAAATGAATTAGAAAGTGATACTCGCTCTGAATAGATTTGACATTTTGCCAAGAGTGAGTAATAGCCAAGAACTAAAATAAAACAAGTTATTTATGTTTAATTTTTTACTAAATCAGGTAATCCGTTTTATATTTTAGCAGGTGACAAACTCACTGGATTTGAATAACGATTTTATTTTTAAACTAGGTGAAACAATGTATGGTCGTTTTTAGACATCTTTTTTTCGCTTATTTCCGAGCATCACGACAAGTTTATCTAAAAATTATAATTATAGGTTTTCAATTTTCAGTTGAATCCAAATTTTTTAAGTAGATTCTGAAGAATGTGTTATAAAAAAATAAAATGAAAATAGCAAATACTTTTTGAGATAAAAAATATTTTTATTTTTAGGAGGTTGTTCCAACCCCGGAGTCGAGCGCCCTACAGTCAAGAAATCAACCTGTATGCCAAAATTCGGCGTTCTATTCAGAAATAAAAATATTTTTTCTACAACCGTGCGTAAAATACTAACTTTACGCACTCTCTAAGTTACTGTAAAATAAGTTATTTTACGCACTAGTGCGTAAAGTAATTTAATAATATTTTTGTTGTTTCATATATTTTTCGATAGTAGAAAAAAATTTGTATGCTACTCATGTGTAAAGTACCCTTTTTTTACTCATGGGATTCCCATTCATAAAAAAAGGGTCACTACACACTTGTTGCATAAATAACTATTTGTAAAGACTCAATCTGGGGGTGCCATATCGTGTTCACTTAAGTTTA
>MU193067.1:14269-25665 GCA_016904865.1 Pissodes strobi
GACAATATTCTGTAGATATACAGGGTATATACTTATACCATCCAGAATTGTGTTTATGGTTTTTTTCACGCCCTAAAAACAAATGTATGTCAAGATTTAACAATACACTAGGTAAGGAGTTCCATGAAATTTTTATTACGTGGTACTTTTCATCCCCTTGGCATTACCCTCTCAAATATACAAATAATGTTATACTATGTAAAATAGAATTGGCGTGATTTGCGGTTTTTAAAAATAGCAAATACCGAGGCACATACCTTTCAGATATAAAATATTTTAATTTTTAGGGGGTTGTTTCGGCCCCTTAGAATTTGAGTTTTGAAAAATCTCTCCTTATCGAATCCTTGCACCTGAAATCACCATTTATGCCAAATTCAAAGGCTCGTTTCAACCCTTTGGAGTAGATTTTGCAAAATTTTGTCCTTGTTTTTTTAAAACCGCTCGGAAAACGATATGTATGCCAATACTACTGCAAAAAATATAATTGACGTGTTCTTCAAAATTTCGAAATAAAATATATTTTTGTTTTTGTAGGGAGTTGTTTGAACCCCTTGGACTTTGAGTTATGAAAAATCCCTTCTTATCGAAGTTTTATACCTTACAATCAACCGATCGATGTGCCAAAATTCCACTTTTTGTGTCAAGGCGTTTGAGCAGAGTCTTGATGAATAAGTGAGTTAATCACTTAAGAATTTTATACTACAGATAAATACTTTTTAGTGATATTTTTGTCAATGTGTTTTGCCGAAAACTATGATGTAATGTGAACGCTCTTGTATAATTTAAAAAAAAAACATGGATCTGACGTTTATTGATTTTGCTGCAACCCAAACGAGCCTAAAGGTGGAATTCCCTCCGAGCGATAGCTGCGATGATCGTTCAGCGATCGTCGCTGCGACGATCGCCCTGAGACTGATACTGTTGTTCCTTTATGGAATCACTTTCCTCCAAGCGACAGCCTCCGACGATAATCGTCGGGGGCAGCGTGCGTCGCAAACTGCCTTCTCCGAGAGCAAATATATTCGCTGCGACCAACGACTTTTCCTTAGTTTAAACTGAGGTCGCTTCAATCTGAAACATTTTCGAAATTTTTTATCGTCAGGGGTTTGTATTAACTGAGTGAAAAAGCCCTCCTCCGGTTTAGAGATATACAGTACGTCCCTGGATGGGGGTTAACAAGAGGACAAATGGACTAAAAATTGAAAGATACGAAAAAAAGTTATTCTTGATAAAAGTTTTTGCTTCCTCTAAAACTAAGAACTGCCCAAAAATAATACCGTATATTATACAGAGCCATCACAAATTAACAATACGTGTAATTTTCCAAGAGTAAACTAGTTTAGTTAATCAAAAAAGTTGATTGCAGATAAATTATTGAAATGCCGGAATAATATTAACAAGTATACAGGGTGCTACAAATTGTTTCTTTGTATGGGTATCTCGAAAGCCGTAAGAGATATGGGGTCAGTTAAATTGGGACAAAGTTGCGCAATTTAAGGATGATTGACATGCCGTCAAATAACTTAGAAATATCCGTCTACTTCCGGAGATATCCGTAAAAATCGAAAATCATCTATTTTATTTTTATTTTTTCCTGCCTTTGTTTGAAAAGATAAAGTAAAATAAATGTCACATTATTATTGCCACTTTTTCTCCTCTACTAGCTGGCGGGATCAAATTTTAAATCCGACGTTTTGCTTTTGGACATCAACTTAATTTTTTTAAATAAATAATGAATTTTTAAAAAGCCTTTGGTCTCCTAAACCATGATGTATCGCACTTATCAAAATCAACAAATCTAGATTTTTTCCATAAAAGATAATGTGTTAGACAGAGATGGGGGGGATCTTTTCTGACCCGATTTCACTTATGACAATATTTGTTACCACTATCGGACTAATGTGATACATATTTGGCTTTGGGAGACCAAAGGCTTTTTAAAAATTAGATGAAAAACTCAGGTCCGTATTTAAAAAAAATAATTTGATGAAGGGGGCTCGAAAGCGAAACGTCGGATCTAAAATTTAATACCGCTTGTAGAGGAGAAAAAGGGGCAATAATAATGTGACATTTATTTTACTTTATCTCTTCAAACAAAGGCAGGAAAAAATAAAAATAAAATAGATGATTTTTCAGTTTTTTACGTATATCTCCGGAAGTAGACGGAATTTTCTAAATTTCTCGACGGCATGTCAATCACCCTTAAATTTTAAATTGCGCAACTTTGCCCAAATTTAATCGACCTCGTATCTCTTACGGCTTTCGAGATACCCATACCAAGAAACGAATTAGTCAGTGGCGTAACTACACCCCCGCCAGCCACCGCAACGCGGGGGGGGTCTGCCGCCCAGAGGGGCCCTAAAAAGGAAAAGCTCTGGAATACAAGGGCGCCGAGGGGGCCTCCAAAATAATTTGCGGGGGGGGGGGGGGGGGCGAAATCTTTAGTTACGCCACTGGAATTTGTAGCACCCTGTATTTTTTTTTATGGCAGTTGCACACACACTAAAGGGAGACCCTATGGCGCTCGACGAGCGGTGTGTGTGCGAAGATGTTGATTGACACGTGACTCTTGAATATTTGTAAGTTGTAATTAGTGGGAAACAGATATCCTGGGAGTGAGTTCCACAGTGATGCAGTGCGCCAGACAAAGGAGTTCTTGTAAAGCGATGTTCTAGGTATTTCCAGTTGTACGACGAACTGGTGCGCTCTTGCCGTCTGTCGTGACTGTCTGACAGGAGCTGCCAGGGGCGGGATGAGGCGGACCAAATCCTGGGAACATCTGCCGTGAAAGTATCTGTAAACCAGAGATATCTCGGCTACATGTCTGCGATGTTCCAGACTATCTAGATTCCGGGTCAACTCCGGGTCGCCGACGAGACGCACAGCTCTCTTCTGAATGGAATCCAGCAGCTTTAGAGTGTGCTTTGGTGCGGCACCCCAGATATGTGAGCAATATTCTAAGCACGGTCTTATTTGCACTTTGTAGAGCAAGAGCAACTGCTGCGGTGTATAGAGTTTTTTGTTGCGAAATAGCGCACCAAGCTTCTGGGAGGCTGATTTTGCGATGTTAGCAACGTGGTCATGCCAGGACATACTGCTGTTGACCGAGATACCCAGCAGTCCGATTGACGAGGATGAAGGAATGGTCGACCCTGCCATAATGATGTCAGGGCCCGCTGTATTGGCCCTCTTGGTAAACGTGACTGCTTGGGTCTTTGCTGCATTGAACTGGACCAAATTTCGGTCGTCCCAAGTTTGAACTTTCTCCAGGTCTTGATTAATTGCTGTAATCTGCTCCTGTCTGCGGTGATGAGTCTCAGTCGCTGGTAAGGGTTGTTCTGATCTAAAGTTGGAGACAAGGGTAATGTCATCTGCAAAACTGTAAACAGGATTATTTGTTTCGGTCAGCAGGTCATTAATATAGATGAGGAACAGAGTTGGTGAAAGTATTGCGCCCTGAGGCACGCCCGCGTTGATGGTGAATGTGTCCGAGATGTGTCCATCGACTGCAACGTGCAGAGATCGGCTCTTAAGGAAACTGGCAAGCCAGCTGCAGAGAGAGGCTGGCAGTCCGAAGGACGGTAGTTTGTTGAGCAGTCCGTCATGCCAAACTCTGTCGAATGCCTTTGAAATATCCAACGCAATCGCTCGAGACTCTCCGTAGTTCTCAATCGCCCTACTCCATATATGAGTGACATAGGCCAATATATCTCCTGTCGATCTCTCTTTGCGAAAGCCGTATTGATTATCGCTGATTATTTTGTTATTCTCGAGGTAATTGAGTAGTTGCTGATTGACTACACGTTCCATGACTTTGGAGATTATTAGAAGCAAGGCAATTGGACGATAGTTTGAGGGCGTGGTTTTCTTGCCTTTTTTTGGAAGAGGTTGCACTCGAGCGACTTTCCAAGAAGATGCGTAAATCCCTTTTCCGTAAGACCGAGAAAAAAGCCTGGAAAAAACGGGTGTTAGTTCGTTGGCGCAGTTCTTTAACACGATGGCAGATATTCCGTCCGGTCCTGATGCCTTTTGCGTATCTACATTTTTAAGGATTTTACGAATATCACGGTGATTAAATTTGACTTCTGCCATGGTAGTGTTGATGTTCGATATGGTCTCCCCACCATATCGAACATTGCCTTTGGGGACGTCTAAGGTAGAGTGCGAAGAAAACATTTTGGCGAGCATGTGTGCTTTTTCCTTGGCTGTAGTCGCCGTGATGCCACGTTCGTCTGTCAAAGGTGTGAGAGACGTTTCTGTAAAGTTGTTACTTACTGCCTTTGCTACCGACCAGAAATTCCTGGAGCCACTGGGGCATTGCAAAAGTTTATTCCTGATCCTTTGATTGTGTTTGTCCTTAGTTTCGTCGATAACACGCTTGCATTCGTTTCTCGCTTCGACAAAATATTTTGCTGCCAGTTCTTGTAGGCTTGCTGTTTCCTACCCACAGCTCTTTCGCATCTTCTGTCGAACCAGGGCTTTCCTTTTCATGGTAACTTGATGGAATTTGGGATGTATGCTTCCATTCCTGAGGAGATTACTTGCGTGATCTTTTCGCAGCAGACTGACGGGTCGTCAGCGCCAAAGCAGACGTCGAGCCAAGGAAAATCTAGGTAGAACTCCCTTAGATCATCCCAGTTTGCAGAATTGTAATGCCAGATTTTGCGAGGCAATGGTGGATCCTTCTGTATGAGTGGCAATTCACAAACCGTTGTAATAAGTTTGTGGTCGGAAGTACCTAATGGCGGACCAACTGTAATTGTGTACTGGTCAGGATTGGTGGTTAGAAAAAGATCCAGGAGGGCGGCGAATTCGCCCCTCTCTGAGATTCGAGTTGGATCGTCTACAATTTGAGTAAGCCCGCAGCTGATGGAAAATGCTTCAGCCTCTCTACCTTCGTTGTCGGTCTTGTTGTGATGTTTGAGCCAGTTGGTGTTGTGGGCATTGAAGTCTCCCAGAACAATTATTTCTGAACTGGGATGATCAACCTGTATTGAGTCAAAAGTGGTAGCTAGTGTTGAAAAAAAGCTTTGGTAGGCTCTATCGCTCGGAGGGCGATAGAGACAACATATAAACTTGGTTAATTCCTTGGCGGTGAACTTGAGCCACATGACGTCAAAGTTGTTCGGTTCGAGTGTTTTCTCGCGGTGACATGAAAGGTCGCTTCGGACAAAAAGGCATATTGCGAACTTATGTCTAAATCGGGTATGTAAGTCGTAACCAGGATAGGGGTAGTTCACTGTTGTTGTTGTAGAACATTCTTGTGTTTCTGGAAGGGCTAGTATGTGTGGTCTATTTGCTTGTAGATGTTGGTGTACCGAATTTATGTTTGTATTTAGGCCTCTTATGTTGCAGAAATCAATTCTAAATTGGTTCGGCATCTTTGCTGTCTGTGAAATGCGGAATGAAGGGCTCCCAGGGCCACCCAGCGCCCGGAGATCCGAATGGCCGGGGAGTTTACCTCCGGAATATTTTGATCCTGGAAGCACCATCATGTCCATATTATTATATTCCTACTGTGGAACCCGGAACCACCAGCGCGGAAACGGAACGTGATTCGGGAAAACCACTTAGCGCTTCCCAGTTCTGGTGGGGTGATCTTTCACCGGACGATGCGAGTAGGCGTATGCATCTACCACCTAGGGCCGCTTCCACTGGATGCATCGGCCTCAGACTCTTTCCTTTGGTGGTCCCTAGTCTGACAGGGGTAAAAATAGGGTTTGTTTGGTCACTCCCCAGTGATCAGCTTCAGACTTTGTACTTTGGTGTTCTCCAGCCTGGAGGAGGACGATGGGATTTGATGGGCCAGTATACTTGTTAATACTATTCCTGCATTTCAATAACTTATCTGCAATCAACTTTTTTGTTTAGCATTATTAAAAAAAAATAAAATCACGTAGTTTACTCTTGGAAAATTACACGTATTGTTAATTTGTTATCGCTCTGTATAATATAAGGTATTGTTTTTTGGGCAGTTCTTAGTTTTAGAGAAAGCAAAAACTTTTATCAAGAATAATTTTTTATTGTATCTTTCCATTTTTAGTCCTCTTGGTAACCCCATCCGGGGACAAACTGTATATCGTATCGACCTCATCTCGGAGAACCACACATATTTGAAGTATGTCATCATCTTCGGCTTCTTCATACATCATATAAGCCGCAAGTAGTTTGCTACTCCGCTTTAAACTAATTCCAATGACTTGACTGACACAGAACGAACGAACAACTAATAGGAAAATTACCGATACTCGCTTGAAATTTAATGTCGCGAACGCTGGTTGGAAAACATACCTATAGCGATTATCGCTGAGCGATAATCACTAGGCGATTATCGTCAGCGTTAGCCGCTCCGAAGGAATTCCACCTTTATGCGACAAAAATGGAACGGATCTATTTTGTTTAAAATTGAATAGGAACATACAGGGTCGCTTTTATGTATGGAAACGGTCGATTACTTGCTAAAGTAAGATAGCTAGCGAAGAATGTTAAATACAAAACTTTTAGGATTTTTAGAAATCTAATATACTACACATAAACTAAGTATACAGGATCAGTCAAGAAGCCATGGAAGAACAAAGTTACTTTATTTTAAATGGAACTCCCGGTATATTATTCAATATTTCAATTATTTACAAGTTTCTAAAAAAAAATGTCAAGCACACCACATACCCAATCTTAATCGTTTTCGAGATATCGAGTTTCGAATATCGTTTTCAAATAAATTATTACATTCATTAATTCTCTAGTCCATTAAGTTACCTTAGAAATTATTTATCTCCATAACAATGTTGTTTTGTCATCTTGACAACAGATATGCCAAAAATACTTACATTTACAATTTGTGAACAATTTTTGCGTAAAAATGGCACGTTTAAGTGATACCGAGCGCACTGAGTTTTTAATGATGATAGGGTACGGCGCGGCGATAGAACACGGAGTTTTACCCAAGTGGTGAATATTTGTAATGAATTGCATCCAGATCGGGAACCTATAACTAAATCAACTGTTTCCAAAACATTGCAGCGTTTTCATGAAAAGATCGACCAAAAAGTGGAAGACCGGTAAGCGTTACTAATGAAGAAAATTCTCTAAATCTCATGTTAGATGTGATAGAAAATCCAATAAATTCGACGCAACAGTAGGCTTTAAATCATAATATGAGTCGATATTCCATTCAAAAAATTACCAAAAGAAAAAAATTTAAACCATATAAAATTCATTTGTTACAAGAATTGAGTGAAGACGATTTTGATCGCAGAATTCAGTTTTGCGAAATCATTATGGATAAATTGAATCAAAAACTTTGTCAACCACATTTTATTTTCTGATGAATTAACGTTTTGTTTAAACGGGCACGTAAATCGACACAACTGTAAATATTGGTCAGACCAAAATCCATATTGGATGGAACAAGTTCATACCCAACGACCACAAAAAACCAATGTTTGGTGTGGCATTATTGGTGGAAACGTCATAGGATCATATTTTATACATGGAAATTTGGACTCTGAACAATATTTATTACTTTTACAAGAGAATATTGTTCCACAGCTCAGACGATTATTACCGAATCATAATAATCCCAATTTACCGGCTGAACAAATATAGTTTCAACAAGATGGGGCTGCACCACATTTTGGATGGATGGTGAGGGAATATCTAGACGAAATTTTTCCTGGTAAATGGATTGGGCGCAGAGGTGCAATTGAATGGCCTGCTAGGTCTCCATAATGCATGAAATTTCCAGTATTGCTCCCAATATCCTTTTAGATTCGCTACAAAATTTTGTTCACCGAATTCATTACTGCCAGGAGGTAAACGGTGGACACTTTGAGCACCTTAAAAAATAGGATTTTAAATTGTTGTTTACTAAAACCAGCGAATATTAACTACGACAAGAAGGCCCACTTAAAGGCCAGAAAGCGCTACAAAGGAATCGTCGTTGATTTTCTTCGTTGCCTGGTAACGATCAGCAACCTCCACCGCACACAGGTTGAATTTAAATAAAAGCTGGCCATAAACGATATTTTCGTTTGCGGTATATTTAATCAAATTTATAACGAAATTATTTATAGCACTCTAATACTCTAGTTGGCATTGGAAAAACACAATTGATATCTTCTAAATTGTTTGCAGCGCCCTGTCAAACTTACGTTATGTTTTTTTTATTATTATCACCAAATAAATATTTTGGTAAAGTTTGTATTCAACTGGATGTTTCAAAAATCAGTTTACGTTTTTAATTAGTTAATATTGATAACAATACTCAAGGTATGTAATAACTAATATTTAAAAAATTTTGATTTTGTGTTAACGATTTCACCATATTTCCGAATACTAATATTCTGACAAAAGACATCAAGAAGAAAATGTTGCTCGAAATTAAATTTTGGCGTTTTGGGTGATTTTAAAATAGGTTAAAGGTTTCGCACAATTTTACTGTATATTTCATTCCTATTTTGTAATACAATACAACTAAAAAATAGCGATATTATCTTATATCGAATATTGACTCGACTATAGAATTTAGACTTGAAAATTAATCTGACAAAAGGATGAGCTGGTCTATGGCCGCCGCGTCAAAGGTCGCCTGCCAACATGATTGTTTTATTTGTATCATGGCCTGCCGATATTCTGCTAGTATTCGCGCGAGGAAGGAGCATTGATTTGTATAGGAGTGGATAAGCAATAAACAGACCAAACATGGCAAATTTACGACCGCGAAATGTAAACAAAGAGATTTTAAATTGGACTTGCGCATTAGAAAATTAGTAGGAGTTAGCTGTTGCACCGTGAAGGTAAATAGGCAGGCCCGGACTTCGAAAATGTTTATTTCACCAAATATTCGGTAGAGGAGTCTTGCCGATTGTGAAATGGGCCCCAGTTAGCATAATGAAACAAACAATAAGGTATAAATAAGTAATACTACGACTAATAATAATTAGACTTACTTGAAATAGGAAATCCCGGGTATTTTGCCTTTACTACTACAAAACACAACCATACACTTTCGGGATTCTATTTTGGTAGCATCGCTCATTGTTTATGTGCGTATTGTTCAATTTAAACGAAAATCAAAATAGGGTACGCACAAACCACAAACGTGAACCACTAAACTAAAACTAATTAAGCATCTACAGACACTAGGTCCAAAGAAAGTAAAAAAAAGTAAAAACTCGAATTATTAATTCAGAACGCCGCGCCGTCAAAACGAAAACACGTCAAAGACAAAAGCCAAGTTCGATCCTGACCGACGCCTGCTGAGACGGCAAGTGTTTTAGTGCGCATGACAAAACGGTATCTTCTTTGTTTACGTTTTTCCATTTTGCGTGGATTTTGTCATGCGCAGAAACCTGTTTTTTCGCCCATAGGTTGCCACTTTTGAAGAGTGCGACAGGCGGCTATTGCTTATCCACTCCTATACAAATCAATGGGAAGGAGACACACCGTTGACATGCCGCCGCGGAGAGTGATCCTTCTTATCATATAGTTTTGCCCAAATACATAATAAAAAGATAAAGGCTGATGTACTATACTGCTAACGTGCTAACACTCCGTTGAGGTTATGTGTTGGTGTTATACCTAATTGTGCAACAACTGTAGCCAGATTATCAGAAAATGACGCGTCGAAATGAGGATCCCTTATTGGCTAAATTTGTAACGTGCGCTGTTTTCCCCTGCTGATGCTGTCTTGTTTGAGCATTTACGTTTCTCTGTTTTTTTTTGCCTCATATGTTGTACTGAAAGCATTTTCAAATGTCATTTAAATTCAAGTTTAAATTACCCTTAACGCAACGCATTATTAAATTGGAACTTTAAAAGCTATATCTGTTGTAAAGTCATCGATACGGGTGGGCAAGAAATTGAATAATCGATTAAACTCTTAATATTTTAGCAAATAACTGAATAATCGATTAATCGAAATAATCAATTATCGATATTTTCTGCAATATTAATCGATAAGTCGATTAATCGGTAATTTCTTAAAAGTGAATCGAATAATCGATTATTGTCGCCCACCCCTAATCCCATAATATTGTAGTAAGTGAAACTGAAGGTGAAATTTCGGTAGAATCATTATTGCTGATGCAAGACTGATGTTATTATAAAAAGAGGTAATAAATATTTTGGCTGAATCAGCAGATAAAAATTTATAATTTAGTTTTAATTTGTAAATATGGCTTTGATATTACCTTCGGATATGCAGATTATAAGCAAGTGTTTTTGAACAACATTGCACTAATGCTTCTATATTTTTTACTAGTTGCGTCCCTATTAGATCAATTTTTAAAAATAGCGATAGGCCCTCATCAACGCGTTTCTGTCGTCCGCTTAACATTCATTTTGCTCGTGAGACTCCTGAATTAACCGTTGCAAAAACAAAATTTGGATCATCGAATTAAAAATTTAAAACCCTTTTTTTTACAACGAAGGAGCCCTTAATTTTCAAAATCCTTTTTTAAAACGATTTAAGAACATACAAATGATTTTTATACATGGTTTTTATCGTTAGTGATAATTGATACTCCCTATATATAAATACAGATGATGAGCAAAAAAATCAACAATTACTTGTCTAAAACACGATATATTAAACGTGTAATACTTAATAACTTTTATGTCTTATTTCTGGTAAACCTTATTATGGCCAGCTTTCCTAGAAATTCGACCAGTGTGCGCCGGGTCCAAAGGTCACATGCCAGTATCATGCTGGTTTTCGCGCGGGGAAGGAGACATACCGTTGACGTGCCGCCGCGTGGAGAGTGAATCTTCTTATCGTAGTTAATATTCGCTGCTAAAACTTAGTTTGTCTTTTTTATTATTGTTATTAGATTTATTTGAAAACGATATTCGAAACTCAATATCTCGAAAACGGTTAAAATTGGGTATGTAGTGTGCTTAACATTTTTTTTTAGAATCTTGTAAATAATTGAAATATTGAATAATATACCGAAAGTTTAATTTAAAATAAAGTAACTTTGTTCTTTCATGGCTTTTTGACTGATCCTGTATACTTAGTTTATGTGCAGTATAATAGATTTCTAAAAACCCTATAAGTTTTGTATTTAACATTCTTCGCTATCTATCTTACTTTAGCAAATAATTGACCGTTTCCATACATAAAAGCGACCCTGTATAATTAGTAATAAAATGATAATACTGAAAAATCAGTGACGTAACAAATGTTTCGTTAAAATTATATCGTGGTGTGGCCATACTGGTTAATTACAAAAATTAGGTCACAAAGTTTGTATTTATACCAAAATAATTTTTCAAACTGTTTTCAATATTTTTGGTTAAAACCCACAAAAAAACTTGAACACCCTGTGGGTATTGAATACCAAACACTTTAGGACATTGTTTATATGAACTTTCTGACTTAAATTTGCTCCAGA